>PISW01004165.1:0-175583 GCA_004023785.1 Mungos mungo | reverse complement strand
ATTGTTGTTTAACATAGTGTTGGAAGTCCTAGCATCAGCAATCAGACAACAAAAGGAAATAAAAGGCATCAGAATTGGCAAAGAAGAAGTCAAACTTTCCCTGTTTGCAGACGACATGATACTCTACATGGAAAACCCGATCGACTCCACCAGAAGCCTTCTAGAACTGATCAATGAATTCAGTAATGTTGCAGGATAATAGTTTATTTTCAAATTGGTTTCCATAATACACCCAGTGCTTCTCCCCACAGGTGTCCCCCCCCCATGACCATCACCCCCTCCTTCCCTCCCCCTCCCCCTTCAGTCCATGGTTCGTTTTCAGTATTCAATAGTCTTTCATGATTTGTATCCCCTTCCTCTCCCCATGGTCCCCTGCCAGGTCTCTCCTGTTAGACCTATGAGTGCAAACATATGGTATCTGTCCTTCTCCGCCTGACTTAGTTCGCTTAGCATGACACCCTCGAGGTCCATCCACGTTGCCATGAATGGCCATATTTCATTCTTTCTCATTGCCATGTAGTCCTCCATTGTATATATAAACCACATCTTCTTGATCCATTCATCAGGTGATGGGCATTTAGGCTCTTTCCATGATTTGGCTATTGTAGAAAGTGCCGCTATGAACATTGGGGTACATGTGCCCCTATGCATCAGCACTTCTGTATCCCTTGGGTAAATCCCTAGCAGTGCTATTGCTGGGTCATAGGGGAGTTCTATGGATAGTTTTTTGAGGACCCTCCACACTGTTTTCCAGAGCGGCTGCACCAGTTTACATTCCCACCAACAGTGCAGGAGGGTGCCCATTTCTCCACATCCTCGCCAGCATCTATAGTCTCTTGATTTGTTCATGTTAGCCACTCTGACTGGCATGAGGTGGTATCTCAGTGTGGTTTTGATTGGTATTTCCCTGATGATGAGTGATGTTCAGCATCATTTCATGTGCCTGTTGGCCATCTGGATGTCCTCTTTGGAGAAGTGTCTGTTCAGGTCTTCTGCCCATTTCTTCACTGGATCATTCATTTTTCATGTATGTAGTTTAGTGAGCTCCTTGTAGATTTTGGATACTAGCCCTTTATCTGATATGCCATTTGCCACTATCTTTTCCCATTCTGTTGGTTGCCCGTTAGTTTTTTTGATTGTTTCCTTTGCCTTGCAGAAGCTTTTTATCTTGATGAGGTCCCAGAAGTTCATTTTTGTTCTTGATTCCCTTGTCTCTGGGGATGTGCCAAGGAAGAAATCGCTGCGGTTGAGGTCAAGGAGGCTTTTTCCTGCTTTCTCCTCTAGGGTTTTGATGGTTTCCTGTCTCATATTTAGATCCTTTATCTGTTTTGAGTTTATTTTTGTGAATGGTATAAGAAAGTGGTCTAGTTTCATTTTTCTACATGTTGCTGTCCAGCTCTCCCAACACCACCTGTTGAAGAGGCTGTCTTTTTTCTACTGGATACTGTTTCCTGCTTTGTCAAAGATTAATTGGCCATATACTTGTGGGTCCAATTCTGGGTTCTCTATTCTATTCCATTGGTTTATTTGTCTGTTTTTGTGCCGATACCATACTGTCTTGATGATGACAGCTTCGTGGTAGAGGCTAAAGTCTGGGATTGTGATGTCTCCCGTTTTGGTTTTCTTCTTCAAAATTACTTTGGCTATTCAGGGTCTTTTGTGGTTCCATATGAATTTTAAGATAGTTTGTTCCAGCTTTGAGAAGAATGCTGGTACAACTTTGATGGGGATTGCATTGAATGTGTAAATTGCTTTGGGCAATAATGACATTTTAACAATGGTTATTCTTCCAATCCATGAGCACGGAATGTTTTTCCATTTCCTTGTGTCTTCTTCAATTTCCTTCATAAGTCTTCTATAGTTTTCAGCATACAGGTCTTTTACATCTTTGGTTAGGTTTATTCCTAGGTATTTTATGGTTTTTCGTGCAATTGTGAATGGGATCTGTTTCTTGATTTCTCTTTCTGTTGCTTCATTTTTGGTGTATAAGAATGCAACTGATTTCTGTACATTGACTTTGTACCCTGCAACTTTACTGAGTTCATTGATCAGTTCTAGAAGGCTTCTGGTGGAGTCGATTGGGTTTTCCATGTAGAGTATCATGTCATCTGCGAAAAGGGAAAGTTTGACTTCTTCTTTGAGCATGAGCGGGGGAGGGGCAGAGAGAGAGGGAGACACAGAATCTGCAGCAGGCTCCAGGCTCTGATCTGTCAGCACAGAGCCAGATGCGGGGCTCAAACCCACAAACAATAAGATCATGACCTGAGCCAAAGCCGGATGTTCAACTAACTGAGCCAGCCAGGTACCCCTTAACACAGATTTTAAAAACTAAAATGAAAACATGTGAGAGATGAATGGTAAAATCATTTCTCATTTTTAAAATCTACTTTTTCAAAATTTCCTGAAGGTTTAACAATGATCTAGGTTATTTGGTTAAAGATTGAATAATAATTTCTAGAAACATCCAGTTGAGTGGTGAAGTTGTAGCTGGAATGTGATGCGTTTCTCTAGCTAGTGATTCAGTATGCCAGTTAACAAGTATTTCTTGTGGGGCTCCTGGGTGGCTCAGTCGATTAAGTGCCTGCCTCTCGATTTCGGCTCAGGCCATAATCTTGTGTGGAGCCTGCTTGGGATTCTGTCTCTTCCTTTCCCTCTGCCCCTTTCTCCTGCTTGCACTTTCTTTCTCTCAAACAAACAAACAAAATCTTGAGTACCTACCATGGGAATATTATTAGAAAACAAGGACTATAAATTTGTTTCCTGGAAGGTTACTTTCTGATGGTAAAAGACAGATAATAAACCCATAATCAAAAAATAAAATTTTTTCAGGATTTGTTGGTGTGTATATTTGAAGACATCTAGCGTAATGTGTAGCAAACAGAAATTTTAGAAATAAATTGGCTTGAGTTTTTTTATCTTTTCAAATTAGTATTTTTTTCCATTTACTTATTTATTTTTAAGTAGTTTATTGTCAAATTGGTTTCCATACAACACCCAGTGCTCTTCCCCACAAGTGCCCTCCTCCATCATCACCGCCTCTATTCCCCCTCCCCCTTCCCCTTCAACCCTCAGTTCGTTTTCAGTATTCAATAGTCTCTCAAGTTTTGAGTCCCTCTCTCTCCCCAACTCTCTTTCCCTCTTCCCCTCCCCCCTGGTCCTCCATTAGGTTTCTCCTGTTCTCCTGTTAGATCTATGAGTGCAAACATATGGTATCTGTCCTTCTCTGCCTGACTTATTTTGCTTAGCATGACACTCTCGAGGTCCATCCACTTTCCTACAAATGGCCATATTTCATTCTTTCTCATTGCCATGTAGTACTCCATCGTGTATATATAGCATATCTTCTTGATCCACTCATCAGGTGATGGACATTTAGGCTCTTTCCATGATTTGGCTATTGTAGAAAGTGCTGCTACGAACATTGGGGTACATGTGCCCCTATGCATCAGCACTTCTGTATCCCTTGGGTAAAACCCCAGCAGTGCTATTGCTGGGTCACAGGGGAGTTCTATGGATAGTTTTTTGGCCTGAGATTTTAAGATTCCTGTCATCTGCTTCCAGCCAGTCCAGCGGGGCCTGTGGATTAAGCAAGTGCGTCTGTCTGTTTGCTGTGTCCTGGGGTCCTTGCGAGTCACAGGAGCTGTATTTCTTGTGTTTCCTGTCCTTGAGGGATGCAGCATCCCCTAGTGTGCAAGGAAGAAAGTGCGGGAGCCTGAAGCGGGGCTTGAACCCACGAATCATTAGATCATGTCCTGAGCTGAAGTTGGACACTTAACTGACTGAGCCACTCAGGTGCCCCAAAAGCTCTGGTTTTAAAACTACAAGGCATTGATGAAGGACATTGAAGAAGGCATAAGTGAATGGAGAGGAATCCTGTATTTATAAGTTGGAAGAATTAATATTGTTAAAATGTCAGTACTGCTGAAAGCCGTCTATAGATTCAGTGACATTCCTATCAATGCTCCAAAGGCATATTTTCATGGAAGTAGAAGAAACAAACCTCAAGTGTATATGGAACTATAAAGGCCTGAATAGACAAAGCAATCCTGAGAAAGAAAAATCAGGAGGAATTACACTCTCTCATTTTAGGATTTATTAAGCAAAACCATATGATAGTGGCATTAAAAAAAGACAAATAGGCCAGTGGAACAGAATAAAGCCCAGAAATAAACAAACGTATAAGGTCAACTAATACTGACAGAGGAGCCGGTTATACTCAATGGAGAAAGGACAGTCTCTTTGTTTAGCTGGGAAAACTGGACATTCACATGGGGAGGAAGGAAAGTCGACCTCTGTCTTACACCATTCACAACAATTAACTCAAACAGGTCGAAGATATAAATGTAAGACCTAAAACCATAAAACTTCTAGAAGAAACGTAGGAAAAAAGCTCCTTGACATGGGTCTTGACAACAGTACTCACATAGGCCACCTGAAGCATGGCAACGGAAGCAAACATAAATAGTGGGGCTGCGTCAGACTAAGAAGCCTTTGCGCATCAGAAGGAAAAATCCACGGTGAAAAGACAGCCTATGAAAGGGTAAAACCACCCGTCCTATAAGGGGGCGAATACCCAGCGTATACAAGGGACTCGTGTGTCGCGTCAACAGAAAACAAAGCAAAACAAACAAAAAATAACACCTAAAAAACAAAAACATGAAACAAATAATCCAATTAAAAATGGGCAAAGGACCCAGACAGACATTTTTCCAAGGAAGATATAGAAGCGGCCAACAGGAACATGAAAAGATACTCCACACCACCACTTAGGGAAATGGAAACCAAAACAGCAGGAAGGCACCAGCTCTTGCTAGAACGGCTAGCATCAAACAAGACCGGAGGTAGGCCCAGAATCTTTGGGCGGCACCAAAAGCGGTTCTAAGCAGGACGTTTATAGCGGTACAGGCCTACCTCAGGAAGAAGAAAATATCAGATAATGAACCTAACCTCACACCTAAAGGAGCTAGAAGAAGAACAAGAAACCCCAAAAGCTGTACAAGGAAAGAAGTAATAGAGATTAGAGCAGAAATAAACCAAATAGAAACTAAACCCCCAGGGGAACAGATCAATGAAATCACGAGCTGGTTCTTTGAAAAGATCAACAAGTTGATAAACCTTTAGCCAGATTCATCAAAGACAAGAGAGAGAGGGCTCAAAAAACAAAATCAGAAATGAAAGAGGAAAAATAACTGACCCCACAGATATAAAAAGGATCGTAAGAGAATATTATAAAAAATATATAGGCCAACAAATTGGAAAACAGAAGAAATGGATAAATGTATAGAAACATATAACTTTGTAAAATGGAACCAGGAAGAAATAGAAATAGACTGGGTGGCTCAGTCAGTTATGCATCTGACTTTTGATTTCAGCTCAGGTCATGATCTCGTGGTTTGTGAGTTTGAGCCTCTGCTTGGGATTCTCTCTCTCCCTCACTCTCTGCCCCTCTTGTGCCCTCTCTCTGTCTCTCTCTTTTAAAAAATGAACATTTAAGTAAAACATTTGAACAGACCAGTTTCCAGCAATGAAATTTAATCTCTAATTAAAAAAAAAAATCCAACAAAGAAAAACTCAGGACTAAATGGTAAATTCCACCAAACATTTAAAGAAGAGTTAATACCTGTTATTTTAAAACTAGTCCAAAAAATGGAAGAGGAGGGAAAATTTCCGAATTCATCTTACAAGGTCTACATTACTCTGATACCAGAGCCACATAGAGACGTGCCAAAAAAGAACTACGGGCCAATCTCTCTGACGAGCGTCCTCAACAAGATATCAGCCAACCAAGTCCAACAACACATAAAAACAACTCACCACAATCGAGTGGGATGCAAGGTGGTGCAGTATTCGCGGATCGATCATTGTCCTACAGAGAACGGACAAAAATCCACGTGAACATCTCAGTAGATGCCGAAAAAGCATTTGACCAAGTTCAGCATCCACTCATGATAAAAGCCCCCAACAAAGCAGGTTTAGAGGGAACGTCCCACAACGTAATAAAGGTCATGTACAAACTCATAGCTCACATCACAGCGGTGGAAACCGCTTCCCGCCGGCTCAGGACCGAGACAAAGACGTCCACTCTCACCACTTTTATCCCACACCGTGCTGGAAGTCCTGGCCACAGCGGTCAGAGAAGAAAAAGGAATGTGAGGCATCCAGATTCGTAAGGAAGAAGTGAACCATTTCCTGTTGACAGACAACACGAAGGAGTCCACTGAAAATCTTCTAGCGCTGATAAAGGAACTCAGTAAAGGTGCAGCGTACAGAATCGGTGTGCAGAAATCTGTTGCATTTCAACACTAATAGCGAATGGCGGCAGAAAAAGAAATTAAGAAGCAATCCTGTTGACAGTTGCACCACGACTCACGAGATGCCGAGGAATAAAAGTGACCACAGAGGTGAGAGCCCTGTGCTCTGATGAAACACTGAGGGGAGAGATGGAAAGACAAATATCGTTAACAAATACTGTTAAAATGTCTGTACCACCCAAAGCCATCTACACAATTAATGCCGTCCCCACCACAATGCTGACAGCGTTTTACACAAAACTAGGACCAAAAAAAAAATCCTAAAACTTATATGGAACCAAAAAACCCCACCAAATTGCCAAATCAGTCTTGAAAAAGAAAAGCAGAGCTGGAGGGATCACAATTCCAGACTTCAAATTGAATTACAAAACTACAGAACCGTGGTGATCTAGACAGTATGGCGCTGGCACAAAAACAGGCCAGGGTCGGTGAGGCTGTGGAGATGCTGCGACCCTTCTGCTCCGCTGGTTGGAACGTAAAGTGAAGTAATCGCTGTGAAAAGCTGGGGCGGTTTCTCAGAAGTAAAACGAACCTCGCCTGTGACCCAGCAGTCCTGCTTCCGGTGTGTGCGGAGGAAGTGAACGTGGCGGCTGGGAGGGAGGTTTACACATTCGTGAACATTGTCGTGTTATTGCAACGGCCGGACGGTGTAAGCAGCCTGGGCGTCCACTGAGGCATGGCTGTGTGCCCGATGTGGTCCCGCACATGTGGAATATTACTCAGCCTCAAAATGCAAAGAAGTTCCGACACAGGCTTCCACACGGATGAACCTTGAGGCGATTTTGCTAAATGAAATAGGCCAGTTACAACAGGACAAATATTGTATGTTCCCACTTAGGAGATGCCTAGACTAGTCTGATTCTTGGAGACGGAGGTTTGACGGTGGGCGCCAGGGGCTGGGAGGGGAGGGGATGGCGAGTTAGTGTTTAATGGGCACAGACGTAAAAAGCCCAGAGATTGCACAATACCGTGAAATAGTAGATACCACTGAACTATAAAATGGATCAAATCATAATTTTATATATATTTTACACGATGAAAATATTTTTATTTAAAAACATAAAAAGCTCAGAGATTGCACAATACCGTGAAATAGGGCGCCTGGGAAGCTGACTGTGGAGCCTGCTTGGGATTCTCTCTCTCCCTCTTTCTCTACCCCTCTGCCCCCACCTCTCTGTCTCAATGTGTATATATATATATATATATATATATATATATATAAGAAAATTTGGCACAAATGTGAATATTTCTTTGGATTGAGAAAAATACCATAAATTAAGAATTTTTTAAAGTTGGAAAATATCACAAACATCACACAAATCCAGAAAATTAATAACAAAGCTGTATTAATTCATTCCCTCAAACATCCTTATAGTACTTTTTTATATTTTGTTTTTTGCTGCACACTCTTGGATCAGTTTTGTAAATTTATTCTACATAGAGGATAAAAAACAATCTTCTGCAAGCACGATTGAGAAAAATAATTTAAATGTTTTTTTTGCTAACTTAGAAAATTTTCTTTTAGCTTTAAAACTCATTATTGATAAGGCCACGTAAATATTTTAGGATTTTTATCCCGTTTCGGAAAATCTGCCTCAACTTTTATTCATAGGTAAGCTATAATATTTTGGGGTTTTCCCAGTTTTTCTTGTTTTCTTTGGATTGACAGCCCCTGTTAGGCAGTTTGTCAGTGATCCCCGGGCCCCTGCACTCGTCCGGTGGCACAGGACATGTTGGGGGTGCTCCTAGGAGGATAAGTAATATTTTAGCCATCATGGAAGTGACTGGGAAACTCATGAACACCCCCCACTAAATCCACATTAAGTATGCGCCCTGGTCGGTCTCCGTTTGGCTCCTGAAAACTCTGCACCTGCCTCGTCCCTCTCAACACGCCCCACGTGTGGCAGAGGCAGGTCAGGGTCAACCAGCTGTGGTTAGAATGCCTGACACTCGTAAAGTCTGTAAACAACTGCACAGACGCGGTACTGGGGCTCCTCTTAGCGCCTGGGGGGTGTTGGGCCCTTTCTCTGGCGAGCACTTTGCTGGGCTCTCGTGCGGGGCACCGTGATCCGCAGGCTCCCGGGCTCAGCGTGGGTCCTGCTGACGTTCTTCCTCCCTAGCCCGCTTGGGAAGAGTCTGTTGAATGAATGAATCCAGTGACTGGCTGACCACTTACCTGAGGGCCGTACACGTGTCTCGTTCTACCATGAGGCTGGTGACGGGTCTGGGCCCAGCGAATAGGGGGCTCGTGGTGCTTGAGCTCAGAAATCTGTGGGCTTCGCTTTCCTGGGTGCTCTGTCGCATCGACAGGCACCTTACAACCTGGCTCTACCCTTGAACCAAGGGATGACGTCCCCTGAGCTGAGTCCCTCCCGCTACTGATTTCCTGTGCATAACTCTAGTTCTGAGGTCTATGAAATGACCATCTATGACTCTAGGTGATAGACTTGGGAGTCTTTTCAAAAGCAAAAGGGGTATATAAGTTGATTATCTGACTTTTATCTTGAAAGTTATAAAAGTTTTTCAGATCAGGGGCACTGGGTGGCTCCGTCAAGTGTCTGACTCTTGATTTCAGCTCAGGTCATGATCCCAGGTTGCGGGATCGAGTCCCATACTAGGTACTATGTTGAGCCTGCTTAAGAGTCTCTCTTTCCCAGGACACCTGGGTGGCTCTGGCGGCTAAGCATCTGACTTTGGCTCAGGTTCATGGTTTCTAGCCCCTCGTCAAGCTCTATGCTCACAGCTCATAGCCTGGAGCCTGCTTCAGATTCTGTGTCCTCCTCTGTCTCTGCCCCTTCCCTTCTCTCTCTCTCTCTCTCTCTCTCTCTCTCTCTCTCTCTCTCTCCCTCTCTCTCTGTCTGTCAAAAATAAACATTTAAAAAAAAAGGGAAGGGTAAGTCCTTAAGATTCTCTCCTTCTGTCTGCCCCTCCCCCGCTTTCCCATGTGCCTGCTCTCTATACCCCCCAAAAATTCAGACAATGATTAGTCTGTTGAGATATTTTGATAGAATATGCTTCAAACTATTGTTCACCTCCTGAGAAACAAACAAAAAAGAGGTTATATTTGAAGGGAGGAGGTAATTTAGCTACTTTGCAGAGAGACATTGACAGAGATGATCATTCAGCGCTGATGGGGGCCCGGGGGACCCTCAGGATTTTCATTCCAAATAGACTTTTATAACTGAAAAGACAGCATGGTGCTCATATGGTCCAGTTGATGAGACGTGAGGGGAGCAGAGGCAAAGTGAAGACCTCTGAGGTCCTGTCCGCGTTTCGATTCTGTGAAATAGACACACCAGACTTTTCCAGCACCGTCTAATACTGAGGAGCCCCAAATAAAAGATGGAAATGAGCCTTTAGAAAAAGGTTCCTATGAGATCGCACTTGGATACTTTTTCCCTCACCTCACCAGCCGGCGGTGAGAGGATTAAAAAGAAAAAAAGGGCAAAGTTGTGTCACAGAGTTTCTACCCTCAACTTGAAGGAAAAATATTTTTAACAAGAGTCACAGCCGCAGCACAGGCACCCCAGGAATTCTTAGAAATCCATCAGTTTCACAGGTTAAAAGAAAGCTGAGGGCACAGTTCCTCTTTGCCTGCTTCCCCTCGACTCTCCTTCCTCCAGGAATCCCTTCACCATCAGTCCACGCACCGTGTCTGGGCAGCCCATGGGTGCGGTTCACAGGAGCTGCGGGAAGCAGAGAGGCTGGAGGAGGCAGGGCAGGGGCTGGGCGGGGCCTCCCCTCGGCCTTGAACTCACCCCTGGCCCCCCTCCCAGACTCCCCTGGGGTTCTCAGGAGCAGATGCTCTCCCATTTGTCTGTTTAAACAGGGCGAGGTCATAGCAGCACTGTCTACAATAGCCAAATCATGGAAAGAGCCAAAATGCCCATCACCTGATGAGTGGATCAAGAAGATGTGGTATATATACACGATGGAGTACTACATGGCAATGAGAAAGAATGATATATGGCCATTTGTAGGAAAGTGGATGGACCTCGAGGGTGTCATGCTAAGCGAAATAAGTCAGGCGGAGAAGGACAGATACCATATGTTTGCACTCATAGGTCTAACAGGAGAACAGGAGAAACCTAATGGAGGACCAGGGGAAGGGAAGGGGGAAAGAGAGTTGGGGAGAGAGGGGGATGCAAATCATGAGAGACTATTGAATACTGATAACAAACCGAGGGCTGAAGGGGGAGGGGGAAGGGGGAAGGGAGGTGATGGTCATGGAGGAGGGCACTTGTGGGGAGAAGCACTGGGTGTTATATGGAAACCAATTTGACAATAAACTTTTATTAAAAAAATAAAAAAATAAGAAAATAAAGTATACAATCTTAAAATGAAAAAAAAAAAATTACCAGGGCGAGGTCTTTAGTGCTCCGAGTGCTGATTCCCACAGTTCCTCCCCAGCCTCAGATCCCTGGAGTTTACCGCTTGCTTTACTGATGTCTGAATTCTGTTTTAGTCGTTGGAAATAGTTTTCCCCATACCCTCTTTTTACTGGAGCCTTAAATACAGGAAGCACATATGAAAACATTTTATTTTAGAAACAATTTTTTATCATGTATGTAGTGTGACTATAAACACTTTATTCGCGTCTGTAGTCGCAGCTGCCCGCGGCGGAGCCCCAGGTGGTGACATTTCCAACAGGGGCCGCAACCGGCGCCCGGCGAGCCGTTCACCCCTCGCCGTGCCTCCCGCCAGCCTGGCTTTCGTTGTGGGGAGTCCGTGCCGGATCTGCAGTCCGGCTTTCATGGTTGCACCTTGAATTCCTTCCCTGAAGCCAAGGATTGAGACCCATCTGCCACAGAAAGGGATACTTCCTCCTATTCTAGTTCTTTTTTTCAATGTTTTATTTATTTTTGAGAGAGAGAGAGAGTGTGAGTAGGGGAGGGTCAGAGAGAGAGACACACAGAATTGGAAGACAGGCTCCAGGCTCTGAGCTGTCAGCACAGAGCCCGACGCGGGGCTCGAACCCATGAACCGTGAGATCATGACGTGAGCTGAAGCTGAAGCGCTTAACCGATTGAGCCACCCAGGCGCCCCTCCTAAAGGACGCTGATTTCAATGTCAGAATGTCAGACTCTATGGATTTCCGCAGCACCAGGTGAAATTATGACTTCATGATAGATTGCAGACATTTGTTAAATACTGTCTCTGATTTTTTTTTTCCAATAAGAAGAGATTTTTCTTCATTGGACCCCAGCTACTCATTTTCGTCATTTTAGTTTGTGTCCTCTGCCTGTCCTCATTCGTGTGCTCCCCCTCATGATCTGTGGAGTTGGATACAGCGGTGATTTTTGGAAGACCGTGTTTTCGAGCACCATCCTAGAATGCAGCCAATGGGTTTCCCACAGGCTTTGGAATTAGACAAGTCTGAGTTTAAATCTGGGGTCTGTCACTTCAGATTCAGCTGAATGACCTCATTTCGTGTCTGTACTAACACTGTCTCCCCCTTTCTAAAATGAGGCTACAGAAATGCTGACTACATATGTCGGCAGCGATTAACTAGACTCATTGTGATGATCAGTTTGTTACGTGTGCACAGAGTGAATCATTATATCGTACATCTGAAGCTAACATAATGTTGTCAGTTATATCTCGATAAGATAAATAAAGATCAGATGAGGTGAAACCTCCCAGGGCAGATGTGGAGCAGCGCCTGATGCGTAGTAATGACTCACGAAGCGATAGCCACATGTATCAGTGTTATTTTAGAAAATGCGACTTTCTGTCGTTCTCGTGTGTACACACGTGGACACATGCACGTGACCACGGCTGCACTCAGGGCGCAGCACAAATCCTCCCCGTGCCGTCCCCTCAGACGCACCCCCTTCGCCCGCCAGCCCGGCTGCGGCCCTGTGCACCCCTGCGGGTGTGTCTGCGCCAGGACTCTGTCACCGGCACGCGGCGGGGGCTCCTCCGGGTCTTTGCGCAGACCGCTGGCCTGTCGCTTGTTCCTGCTGAGAAGTATTCTGGGGTGTGGACGTGCCACAGTTGGCTCATGCGTTGTGCGGCTAAAGGACATTTCGTTATTTCCAGTTTGGGGACTTGTGAATACTTTTAATGCTCGTTTAAATAATTCCTTAGAATGAGAGGTTGCAGGGGAAACTCTTGGTCATTTTGTTTTTACTGGAGTATTTATGTGTTGGCCAGTCTTGTCATGTGTTTTCGTCTGAGATTGCGATAGGCATCTGAGTCCACTTAAGACTTGACATCAGGGGCGCCTGGGTGGCTCAGTTGGTTAAGCATCTGACTTCGGCTCAGGTCATGATCTCGCGGTTCCTGGGTTCGAGCCCCACCTCGGGCACTGTGCTGACAGCTCGGAGCCGGAGCCTGTTCCGGTTCTCTGTCTCCCTCTCTCTGTGCTCCTCCCCTGCTCGTGCTCTGTCTCTCGCTCAAAAATAAACATTAAATTAAAAAAAGACTTAGCGTGTATATCAAATAGAAATGGACTAAACGGAGGAATGCCGCCCGTTTCACACGTCTACTTAGCTTACAGTTCATAAACGCATTTTTGCTTTACTGGTTTTTAAATTATAAGGAGGAAGCTTTTGGTGGCAGAATTCTCCATGCACTGACCAAGCTTCTAAAGTCCCAGGCAATGTTGGATACAATGGGGGCATGTTAAATACTTACTTCATGAAACGTTGGATGAGTGAGTGAATAATTCAAAAGGACTCTAAGGTCTATAATGAGATTAATTTTGATTAATGGCAAAATAGTGACACAACGTTGTTAGCTCATTATGTTAAAACTATAGTTTTTAAAATATTAATTGGAAACTGGAGACTTTAGAGTAATTTATAGATCGCTTAACACAGAGAATGAGTCATTTGTACCCATGTGACATTGTCTCATGGTTGTTATTTTTTTCTACTATGGATTTTTTGCTGTTGAACATGGTAAAGGGAATAATTCTGTATGTAATTCAAAACATATTTATGATTATTTTAAATACATTTTTCAATTTTTAGAGTTTTTCCTTGATTTTATTTTGATAAATGACAGAAAAGCATGCGGCTTATTTCAAAACCCAAGAAGCTCGCCTATTAACCTCATTCTTTCGCCCACTGATGAAAAATGACCCTGGAAACGTGGAAGTCGCTTCTAATTTGTCCTTGCAATCTTGAAATGTGGTGTCAGACTGCTAAGTGACTTTACATCATCATCAAAAATCCTGCCACCAAGTACAATCTTATGTGTGAGGGCGGTAGAAGGTTCTTTGATCAATAAAGTCAGGCGAGAGAGCGTTTTGATGTGGGGAGACCGTTGGGAATAATGTGACTCAAAATCAAGCGTCATTAATGTGAATCCAGTCAGGAGTTCTGTGTTATACATCAGGGTCCAGACGCGGAAAGCAGTCTGGGTCGGGACACTCGCAGTCAGTAATGTAACTAAAGCTCCGGTGTCCAGGCGGCTTGCCGCACTTCTGCTTCTCCGGGCCCTCGTGACATTAGCGGGAGCCCATACTCGTCTCTGATTCTCCCTGTGCTTTCGTGCCTTTTGCGATACGACACTTAGTTGGAGGGTGTTCATTTGATGGCACTTACATGGCTGTGGTGTTGTTGGAAGTATATGTTTTTTAAAAAAATTAATAGGGATATTGTTTGTTAACTCTCAAATTATTTCTGGAATACGTATAGAGTTAAAGGAATTATACTTAATTTCAACATTATCATAATCACAATGTGATTATACTCTTATTTCTTAATAATAACGCATAGCTATAGCTGGACTCAGTTTCCAGACACAGAGAGGCCAGCGAGGCTGTTATTAGGGTGGGCTCCAGTGAAAATCGGTCACACTGTTTCAGGGTGTAGCTGAACTGATGGGCTGACTCTCAGTTGATACAGTCAGTGGATTTCTTACATACTCACTCATTCATTCGCTCACGGGTTTCCTCCCCGCTGGTCCCACCACCTCTGCGTAAATGCTACGTGGTCAAGTCGGGGTTCTCACACCCCAGTAGTGTTACATGAAAAGTTGAAGTCTGTTACCTTTTGTAATTTATTGTCACTTAAAAACATACTGATTCTTTTCTTATTTTCTTAATAAATACAACTATGCAGTCAGATTCTTCACATTCTAACTTTGGGAGATGTTCTAATACAACCAAATTTTGGAAATGTGCATTTGCTAATTTGGGAAATGCTAATTTGTGTAGAGAAAGCACATGCTTTTTTTTTTTTTTTTTAACCTATCAACCTATAAAGTCAGTTTGACCCAGTTGAAACTGTGTGATGCTTAATTATCAAATAAGACTTGAGTCCCAGATATATCCATTCATTTAATATAGGTTAAGTTAGCTTTGTCCAAAAGCTATGCAGTTCCTTCTTTGAGATAATTTAAAAAATGAAAGCGGGACAGTATTTACATTTATAAGGACGGCTTAAACTGGTGTTGAAGGGGCGCCTGGGTGGCTCAGTCGGTTAAGCTTTTGACTTTGGCTCAGGTCACGATCTCACAGTCCAAGAGTTCAAGCCCCGCATTGGGCTCTGTGCCGACAGCTCAGAGCCTGGAGGCTGTTTGGATTGTGTCTCCCTCTCTATCTGCCCCTCCCCCACTTGCACTCTGTCTCTCTCTATCTCAAAAATAAACAAACATTAAAATTAAAAAAAAAACTGATGTTGAAGATTCCCATTTCTATGTTTGAATTTACACATATAAGTGTTCATAACTTAAATCATTCATGCAATGATTGATATCTAACAGTAGATATGTTGAACTTATTTTAATACCTATTTTTAACTTGAAAACGTCTCTTTAATCTTTATTTCAGAAATAGAGAGGGGTGCCTGGGTGGCTCAGTCAGTTGAGTGTCAAACTTCAGCTCAGGTTATGATTTCACGGTTTGTGGGTTTGAGCCCCACATCAGGCTTTATGCTGACAGCTCGGAGCCTGGAGCCTGCTTCAGATTCTGTGTCTCCCTCCCTCCTCTCTCTCTCTTTTTCTCTCTCTCTCAAGAATAGAAATAAACATTAAAAAGAAAAAAAATAGAAATTTGAAGACAGGAAGAATATGAAAAGAGCACATTTTGGGGGAAGATAGGAATCAGGAGTTCATCTCTGGATATAGAAAGTGTGATGTGTTTACCAGACATACCTGTGTAGGGTCAGGTAGGTCTGACGTCTGAAGTTCCAAGTGTGGTTAGATCTGAAGAGGAAAATGTGGGAATCCTGAGCCTGTTGAATGGCATTTAGAACACCGAGACTGGGTGAGATCACCAAGGGCGTTAAGTGTAGGCCGTCCAGGGCCTGGGCCGGGAAGCACTTCAGCGTAGGATTTGGGGGAGAGGAACCAGCAGTGGAAACGGAAGGGGGCTGTCCGTTGAGCTGAGAAGATGCTCAAGGAGGGAGCAGGGGGTCCTGGATGCCGAGGGCAGAAAGCCTGTAGCGTAGAGTGAACGGTTGGTCCGGTGCTGCTTGCGAGTCAGGGAAGAGGAGAGCGGAGAGCCGGGCAGTGCCTGGCGCCGTGGACGCCCCGGGGATGTGGCTAGCCTCGTTTTGGCGGAGCGGCGGAGGGCACTGGGCTGGGTTTACGGGAGAGGAGAGGACTTGGAGGCGGAGCATCTGCGCGGGTCTTAAGGTTTATTCTAAAGGAGAGGAGGAGTGGCATCTGGCGTGTGATGTTGTTGTTTCTGGTTTAAAGCTGGGAGAAAAGAGGGGGTTGCGTGGCGCTGGCGGATGTTTCTGTCGTGTGGGAGAAGGGGTGGGGGTGGGGGCTGGCCTCAGCCTGGAGCAGGAACACGCGATGTGCTCATCATCATGGGCGGAGAGGCCAGCGGTATCCGTGCGGACGTGACCGGTGGACACACATGGGCGGGGGAGGAAGACGGCCGTCTCCTAACCCTTCCAGGTGTTGGGTTCACAATGGTGGGGTGGGGGAGGGGCCCAGGACGCTTGAGAACGGAGCAGAAGGTGGGCAGCGGCTGGGGGGGCCGGGCACGCGCCGTATCTGTGTGACGGTGGTTTGGCACCGTTCATCCCCCCCCCCAACCCCCCCACCGAAGGACTGAATCTCATAAACTGGAATTGATAGCAGTCAGCTTGATTTGGGGCTTTCTCCTACCAAGTTCAGTGGCGGGTGCCCGGCTGCCAGGTGGGCAGGAAGTGGAATGTACTTGGGGTTGCGGTTTACCACGTGAATGTAGAAGGAAGAGGGTAGGTGAGGCAGGAGTTACAATCTGGAACTGAAGATTCGTGAACCGGGAAGGGAGGCCCTTCGGACCGGTGAGGAGGTACCGGGGCTGTGGACTGGAGGCGGGCCTGATCCTCCCCGCGAGCACAGCTGCGCCCCTGCTGGGTGCTGAAATAACGGAAATGGTTTTGAAACACTGGCTGCTCCGCACCCACGCGGCACTGCGCTCTCACCTCACGCCCTGAGACGCTTCTAGACCTCTTGTCACAGGGGATTTCCTGGGAAGCGGACTTGGAGGCTGAGTTAGTGTGGAGGAGGTTGGTCAGAGTTTTCACGGGATCAACACCGCAGAGGAGAGGATGCGGAAGGAGATGGAAATGGAAAAGAAAGGAAGGGTCTGGGGGCGCCTGGGTGGCTCAGTAGGCTAAGTGTGGCTCAGGTCATGATCTCATGGTTCGTGGGTTCAAGCCCCGTGTGGGGGCTCCGTGCTGACAGCTGGGAGCCTGGAGCTGCTTCGGATTCTGAACCCCCCTCTCTCTGCCTCTTCCCTGCTTTCTCTCTCTCTCTCAAAAATAAACATTAAAAAGAAAAAAAAAGGAAGTGTTCACAGAGGGAGGAGTTGAACGGGGGTCAGGGGTAAGTTCTCCAGAGTTGAGCCAGCCCTACGTGTAATTCAAAGTTGAGGGGCTGAGCTCTGGGCCGGTGGACACCCCCACCCTAGGCTCAGGTGCCGGCGGGCGGGACTTTGAGTCACCGGCTGGCCCGCTGAGGCACTGCTGGAGCAACGGGCCCTGTGGGGGCGCTGGTCCCGGGGGCGGGGCTCCTCCTCGCTCAGGGGCAGCTGGGTGATAAAACGCGGCACCCGCCATGCAGACCAAGTACAAAGGTCAGAATGGTCTGAATCCACCTTGCAGCCAATCTTTAGGAAACTATTACTTGCCAAGTTTTGGTTTCATTTCAAACAAAAATATGTACAATTATGAAAAGCCGTTAGAAATACTCCTTTTTCCAACTACATGTGTTTGTGAGGTCAGATTATCTTCATTTGGCCCCACCAAATTACTAGATTACAAAAAATTAAATACAGAAGCAGATTAGAGAATCTAGCTTTTTCAGTTAAGACTTTAAAAAGACTTATAAAATAGAAAACAATGGACCTTTTCCCAGTAAATTTTTTTTTGTTTTGGAAAATAGTTATTTCTTTCATAAGTTGTGTATGTGTATTTTATGTGGGATTATTAATATTATTTTAAAATTAATAAATATACATTTTTAATGATCTTTTTTTCTTAATTTTTTAAATGTTTATTTATTTTTTGAGACAGAGAGAGACAGGGCACAAACAGGGGAGGGGCAGACAGAGTGGGGGAGACAGAATCCGAAGCAGCTCCAGGCTCCGAGCTGTCAGCACAGAGCCCGACGTGGGGCTCGAACCCACCAACCGTGAGCTCATGACGGGAGCCGAAGTCGGACGTCAACCGACTGAGCCCCCAGGCGCCGCAGCAGTTCTGTTTTGAGTGAAGGAGCCGCCGTGCTGTCTCCCCAGCAGCGGCACAGGTGCGTCCCCAGCAGCCTGTCCAGAGTGCCCGTCTGTGCCCGTCTTGCCAACACCTGCTCTTTTCTCCTCTTTCCACAGTAGCCATCACGATGGGTGTGAGGTGGCATCTCATCGCCTCGATTCCAGTTCTCCTAATGATCAGTGACGCTGAGCCCCTTTCCATGTGCCTGTTGGCACGTGAAATGTTCATTCAAGTCCTTTGTCCGTTTTTTAATCAGGTTGTTTGTTGTTGTTGTAGAGTTTTGGGGGTTACTTGTGTATTCTGAATATCCATCCCATATCGATACACGACGTACACGTATTTCCTCCAGGTCTGTGGGTAAAAAGCCTTTTTACTCTGTTGACAGCACCCTTAAAAAAATTTTTTTTAACATTTATTCGTTTTTGAGAGAGAGTGTGAGCGGGGGAGAGGCAGAGAGAGAGGGAGACACAGAATCCGAAGACAGGCTCCAGGCTCTGAGCTAGCTGTCAGCACAGAGCCCGACACAGGGCTCAAACTCATGAACTGTGAGACGATGACCTGAGCTGAAGCTGGACGCTTAACCGACTGAGCCCCCAGGTGCCCCAATAGCGCCTTTTTTTTTGTAGCGTCTTTTGATGCACAATTTATTAAAGTTCTCATGAAGTTCAGTTTTGCTCTTTTTTCTTTGGTTATCTGTACCTTTGGCATCATATCCAAGAAATCATGGCCAAATCTAGTGTCATGGAGCTTCCGCACTTGTTTTCTTTTAAGAGTTTTATAGTTTTAACTCTTATATTTAGGTGTCCGATCTGTTCTGAGCTAGTTTTTCTATGTGCTGTTATGGAAAGCTACAACTTTTCACTTTTGCATGTGCGTATCCAGTTTTCCCACCGCCATTTGTTGAAAAGATGGTCCTTTCCCCATTAGTGGTTCTAACACTCTTGTCAAAACCCATTTGACTATTATATATGAGAAAGTTTATGTCGGGCTCTTTATTCCGTTGATCTGTATGTCTGCCTCGGTGCCAGTGCCCGAGAGAGTTTGATTACCATAGTTTTCTAGTAAGTTTTAAAATCAAAAGTGTGAGGCCTCCCGCTTTGCTCTTCTTTTTGAAGAGTGTTTTGGCGTTTGGGGGGTCCTTGAGATTCCATATGAATTTTAGAAAAGGTTTTTCTCTTTTTCCGAAAATCATATTTGGGACTTTGATGTGGATTGCCCCGAATCTGTTGATCAGTTCGGGTAGTGCTGACACCATAACAATATTAAACTTCCCATCCGTGAATGTGGGATGTATTTGCATGTATTCGAGTCTTCCGTACTTTATTCCATCCATGTTGTGTACTTTTCACTGTGCAGGTCCTCCTTGTTAAGTCCATTCCTAAGTATTTCATTCATTCCTTTTAATGGTCTTATAAACGGGATTGTTTTCTTCATTTCCTTTTCGGATTGTTCACTGTTAGTGTACAGAAATACAACTGATTTCCAGGTATTGAGTGTGTGTTCTGCTTTGCTGAATTCATTTATTAAATCCAACAGTTTTGTTTTCTGCTATTGTTAGGGTTTTTTTTTAACATATGAAATCTGTGAACACGGATAATTTTACTGCTTTCCAGTATAGATGCCTTTTATTTCTTTATATGTTTTCCTTTCTAATTACTCTGATAGAACTTCCCGTGCCTCCTGTGTTGAACAGAAGTGCTGAAAGTGTTTTTGATCTGAGAGAAACGTTTTCCTCCGTCACCATTGAACATATTTGCTATGGGCTTTTATACTTGGGCTTTTATTTTGTTGAAATAGTTTCTTTCTGTTCTTAGTTTATTGAGTGTTTTATCATAAAAAGGTATTCAATTTTGTCAAGTGCAGTTTCCGAGTCAATTCAGAGATTATGTCATTTGTCTTCCTTCTTCTGTCAGCGTGGCCTGTTGTATGGACCAGTGTTTATATGTTGAGCTGTCGAGGTGATGCTGGCCTTGAGCAGTGAGATCAGAAATGTTCCCTCCTCCCTCCCTCCCTCCCTCCCTCTCTCTCTCTCTCTCTCTCTCTTTTTTTTTTTTTTTTTTTGAGAAGTTAAAAAGGATTAGCATTAGCCCTTCCTTAAATGTTTCATAGGATTCACCACTGAAGCTATTTTGTTCAGGGCTTTTCTTGGGTGGGATATTTTTGAATTTTTTAAAAGTTTATTTATTTATTTTGAGAGAGAGAGCATGCACAGGGGAGGGGCAGAGGTAGAGGGGAAGAGAGAGAATCCAAGCAGGCTCTGCAATGGCTGCATAGAGCCTGATGTGGGGCTTGAACTTACAAACTGTGAGATTATGGCCTGAGCTGAAATCAAGAGTCAGACGCTTAACCTACTGAGCCACCCACATGTCCCAAATTTTTGATTATTGATTCAATCTCCTTTTAGTCATCAGTCTCCTCACATTTTCTCTTTCTTTATGATTTATTCTTGGTAGGTTTGTGTTTCTAAGAGTTCATCCATTTCATTGAGGTTATCCAATTTCTTGGTATATAATTGTTTATAGTACTTCTCTTATAATCCTTTTTATTTCTGTAGAATTGTTAGTCATGTCCCCACTTTAATTTCTGATTTTAGTAACTGAATCTCCTTTCTTTTTCCCTTAGTCCCTCTGTCTAGAGCTTGTCAATTTTATTATCCTTTCAGAGAAACAAACTTTGGTTTTGGTGATTTCCTGTGTTGTTCTTTTCTGTTCTTTAATCTTTATAATATTTTTCCTCTGGCTGATTTTGACTTAGTTTTTCTTTTTCTAGTTGCTATAGTTGTAAAGTTAAGTAGTTGCTTTGAAAACTTTCTTATTCATTTTTTAACGTAAGCATTTATAGTTATATCATTAATATAATACGAAGAGTGGGTTTCTCTGTGGCCCAGAAGTTTTGGTATTTGTGTTTTTGTTTTTAATCATCTTTAAGTATTTTCTAATTTTCATTGTGATTTCTTCTTTCATCCATTGGTTTTTTAAGAACGTGTTGTCTAATTTCCACAAATTAGTGAGTTGTCCAGTATTCCTTTTGTTACTGATTTCTAACTTCATCTCAATTGTAGTTGGAGAAGATGCTTTGAATCTATTTTTTAAAGTATCTTGAGACTTAATTTGTGGTCTAACGTGGTCTGCCCTGTGAAATGTCCCATGTGCACTTGAGAAGAATGTGTATTCTGCTGTTGTTGGGTAGTATTCTTCGTTTAGACATAGGGGGTGTTTATACTGCTCAGTTCCTCTATTTGTTTAGCTTACCTTCCGTCTGATCAGCTTGTCCATCATGAGGAGTAAGGTGCTGAATTATGCACTCTTATTGTAGAATTGCCTGTTTCTCTCTTCGTTCTGTTCATTTCTGCTTCCTATATTTTGATCTTTTACTAGCTTAAAACTTTATAATTATTATATCTTGTTGCTCTATTTAAAATTAACACATAATTTTCTCTGTCTCTTGGTGGCTTTTTGTTTTAAAATTATTTTGTCTAATAAGTAAACCCATCTTTGCTCTCTTTTGGCTATTATTTGTATGGGATGTCTTTTGTGAGGTTTTTTTTTTTTAGAGAGAGAGAGACAGTGTGAGCAGGGGAGGGTCAGACAGAGAGGGAGACACGGAATCAGAAGCAGGCTCCAGGCTCTGAGCTGTCAGCACAGAGCCCGATGCGGGGGCTCAAACCCATGAACCTCGAGATCATGACCTGAGCTGAACTCAGACACTCAATCAACTGAGCCACCCAGGTGCCCGTGGAATATCTTTTTCAGATCTTACGCTTTCAACCTACTTGTGTCTTTGGATCTAAAGTGAGTCTCTTTTAGATAGCATAGAGTTGTATCTTGTTTTAATCCATTCTCCCAATCTCTGTATTGTGATTAGAGAGTTTAAACTATTTACATTTAAAATAACTACTGATAAGGAGGAACTTACTTCTGTTTTCCTATTTTTTTCTATGTCATCTAGGTTTTTACTTGTCCCTCATTTCTTACATCTTTGTCCGATTTTGTGGTTAGCTAATTTATTTTTGTCATGACATTTAAATTCCTTATTTGTGTGTGTGTGTGTGTGTGTGTGTGTGTGTGTGTGTGTGTTGTATAGCCATTTCTTTGTGGTTGTCAGGATGCTGATTATATTTAATATCCTAGATGTATGGCACTTGAATTTACACCATCCTAACCTCAGTAACATAAAAAAACTCTGCTCCTTTAAGCTCAATTTCAACCCCTTTCGGTTATTTATGTCACAAAATTACATCTTTATAGATCATGGGCTCCAAAACATAAACTAATAATTATCTTAAATGCATTAGGTTAGTAAAGTTATATGGGAAACAAAATGTGGAGTTACAAACCAAAGTTACAATAATACTACCTGTAGACTAATAATTCAAAAAAATACATTGGTCTCTGAAACAATGTATAAAACAAACACCTGAGTTACCAACTGTTGTTAAAATGATACCAGCTTTTATAAATGCCGTCTGTTTGCTTTCCTGAGGTCTGTACTTCTTCCCTAGGCTTGGAGCTGCTGTCTGGTCCTCCCTCGTTTCACCGGGCGCGGCGCCCTCTCCCAGCAGGGCAGGGCTGATGGTAATGAACGTGTCCCCTCAGCCTTCCTCTTTCTGAGAAGGGCTTACTCTGTCTTTCACTTGTGAAGGGGAGTTTTACTGGATGTTGGGTTCTGGGTTGACAGTTTTTATTTCCTTTCAGCACTTTGAATCTGCTGCCCCGCTGCCTCCGAGCCTCCAGCTTTTCTGATGAGAAGCCTCATCCCTTGTCTGGGATGAGTCACTTCTCTTCCGCTTTCAAGATTCTCTCTTTGGCTTTTGAACGTTTGACCATAACACACGTTGTGTGGGTCTGAGTCCATCTCCCTTGGAATTGGTTAGTTTCTTGGATGTTTACATTCATGTCTTTCCTCAAATTTGGATGGCGTTCAGGTGTTGTTTCTTTAAATATTCTCTTCTTCTGAACTCCCACACTGTGTCTACTGATCCAGCGGATGGTGTCCTCCAGGTCCGTTAGGTTCTGGTCTCCTGAGCACAGTAAACATAGTCTTTCCAAGTCTCTGTCTATAGACGGGCCATTGGGTTTTCTTGGGACTGCGTTGGCTTTTTTATTTTTTTGAGAAGGCCATACTTTATCATTTCTTTATGTGCCTTTGCAGGGGACCAGCCCACGCACCAGAGTCTAAGGGCCCCTGAGTAGGGGGTTGGTGTCGGCGCAATATCTATAAGAAAGAACACAGACAAAGTGAATGGTGGCAAGATTGCACTTTACTGTGATGCTTAAGATCTTTATATGCCATAGATTATTACATCACTCTTCTAATGATTACATTGTTTGTAACTTCCAGAAAAAATGATTATTTTCATGGTAGTGAAAACAGAAAATCAAAACAGAAACGAGGCACAATACAGATCAAAAAACATAATTCATCACTCAAAATACATCAGCAGGGGTTTATTCTATGTATATAGGATAATATTAACCGAAGCTTATGACAAGGGCGTTTTTCATTAAAGGTGACATGATGATTTACGAGTAAAGTGCCCCTGACCAGGAAGGGAGTTTCAATCTGAAAACTTGCCCACTCACTGAAGCTATAATTAAAGGTCATAGAAAACTAACGGCAGTCTCTAATCCATCATGATCAAGAGGTCATGCGCACATTCTCTAAAACAAAGGAAAGCAGGACCCAACAAGCCATGTGACACTGTACGCTCAGTCTCCCAGGAAAGCGACTCAATCCCGATCCTCAACTGAGGGACCCCACTGCACCAGGGGCGCACTTTCCAGACAAGCTGGAGATATGCGCCTTCCTCTTGGTGACTTACAGCGGGATTTCAACAGACCTTTTGGCTGAATGGGCCCCTACATGCCTTGTGATTTTGTTGTTGTTATTTAAAATTAGATATTTGAATGTAACCAATAACTCTGGAAATCACTTCTTCTCCAGGGTTTTTGTTTGTCTGTTTGTTTTGCTTTGGGTTTTTTAGGCTATTTTTGTGCTGAGGGTCAGCCTAACATGTAAGCCTGTGGTGTTCTCAGGTCTTTGCTGAGCCTGCCTCTTTCCCTGGGGACGCACCGTCCATGCCGTGGCTCTTGAGTGTCTCTAACGACTTTAATTCCTGCCTCCCAGAGGGGAAAATAAGAAATGAAGGGGGGCTAAAAAGAAGACGAGCCCCTTAAGTTCCCAGGAAGTCTCGTTAGCCAGGAGAGAGAACTTTGCCGTAATTGGGGAAGCGTGGTCTTGATGGCTGTTTGTACCTCTGAAATCAGAAATAGCAGCCGGTGGTCAGAGATCCTTGGTGTTTGGAAGGCAGTGCCCGCTCTGCCCACTCGGACTGCCGGAGGCCGTGTGGAAGCCACTGCAGCAGCGCCGTGGCCGGCTCCCTGCCACGGGGGACACGCTGGGCGGCTGCCACTGTGCTAAGAGCTGAACTTGACCCAACGTGACTGTAACTCACCATCCTCGTTTCTGTGAGAATTTCGAGCTTTTCATAGGCTTGAATCCAAACAGTCATATTGAGTGTTTATGCCGGTACCATTGGTATCTGGATGGGGAAGGCCAGTTCCAGTGCTTTCTACTCTGCCATCTTCCCAGAATCCTCGCTCCCCCCTTAGGCAATCTTTTTGCAATATATTTTATTCCATTAAATTCTCTTTCCTTATCGTATAAGTTATTTAACCAAAACTCCTCATTCATTAAACATCTTTTCACAGAGTAAAAAAAGTGACATTGGTCGTATTCTATAGTCTGGTTTTGTTCATAGTGATAATTTATATTGTTTTGGAAGACTATTTACGACAAAACTAGACTTAGTATTTTACTGCCTAATCCAGATCCATTCTTACATATCTATGTAAGTTACAAGAAGATAAAAGTAGTGCTTGCTGTTCCTGTAAGTGAGCTTTCCCCAAAATTTAATATTCTGATATTTGGAACTTCACAGACCACACCACCATTTCTCAGTCTCTTCATTATTAAATGATTGTGAAGCGTCTTAAGGAGGGGGCCGTAGGTCCACATGTTACCGTAATAACTTAGCAAACCTTCACGGAACGTGTTGAAAAGTCAAAATTTGACAAGACAGTTTATTGACAAATATGAATTAATGGCAATTGTAAATAGTGGTGTGCCGACCTGGCTTGTATTGGCTCAGCCAACTGATAAATTTTCTAGAATTTTCTAATCCAATCGATACTCCACTTGGTGGCTTGAAATCAGCCATTGTGAAATTATTTGTAGCCCAGAAATTGGCAAGTGCTGCAAATCAGAGTTGTTTCTTTTCCTCAGGAAAAGCTGGCAGACGTGGATTAAGGCGGCACTTAATTACTCTCATCACGGCCTGTCGCCGCTGCCAGGGTGAGGCTGCCGAGCAGGAAGGTGAGGAGAGATGTGCGCGATGCCACACGGCGTGTCTAGCACGCCGTTAACTGACACAGGTGATCTCAGCGGCCGAGGTGATAGCAGAATACCATCAAATAACCAGAATGAGGTTTCAGTATTTGTGGTCTTTTAAATATAATCTGTTTAATGTTAATGTAATTAAGTTTTATTTTTATTTTTTTAGCATCATATCTTTTTTTAATGTTTTATTTATTTTTGATACACAGAGAGACAGATCTTGAGAGGGGGAGGGGCAGAGAGAGAAGGAGACACAGAATCTGAAGCAGACTCTAGGCTCTGAGCTGTCAGCACAGAGCCTGACACAGGGCTCAAACCCACGAACGTGAGATGTGACCTGAGCCGAAGTCGGAGGCTTAACCGACTGAGCCACCCAGGCCCCCCTATAATTAAATTTTAAATAAGGCTACATTAGGCAGCTTGCAGAATTCCTCAAAGTCTGATGATTGGCTCTTCCAAGCCCATGCAAGCAGGTTTCTGTTCATCTTGGGAGATGTACCAAAGAGATCGGGAAATGCTCCAAATCAGAGCATGGTTTCCCCGGGGAGTCATCTGTTAAACGTTCACCATCCTGCCTTCGGAGGTAAACCTACCATGATTGGGAAGTCCTCCTCAAGTCAGCACAATCTGTAGGTGTTCCGTGGCCCCGGGCCGCTGCCTGCAGAGGGAACAGGTGCGTCCTGACACATGACTGCCCAGCAGTTAGCACGCCCCTCGTAGCCTATTTAGGTTCCGGAAGCATATTCCATGCCTGAGGACACTCTCTGTCCTATGTACCGGGTAACACAAAGGCCTGGGCTCTGACTGGGGCCCTGAGCGAGCAGTCTGCCTGCGGCACCTCCAGGCTGCAAGGCGGGTGTCTCCCCTCCTGGTGCCGGACGGCCCTCGGGGGAGAGAACGTGCTACCCAAAGGGGCAGGGAGGAGAGGCCGCTCCTGACGCGACCCACGCGGGCGCCTGCTGGTGGCTCTCGCCTTCCCTCGGTGGTAACCGGGCAAGGCGAGCAGCAGTGGCCTCCCGCATCAAGGTCATGCCCAAGTGCAACTGGTGTCGCTTTTTCCATGAGCGTGGGAGAGATTGAAAAAGTTACTCGGCACTTAGACTCGTTCATTGCCACCTGTGCTTCTTGTCCCGTGTTTATATAAAATATGTACAGTTTTTGCTAGTATCTGGCGTAGAAAAACACGGAGACCGCAGGTCCAGTGAGACATCACTGCCTTGGTTTGTGCCCGCCTCCAGCACTGTCACCAAGACGGATGTCGGCGCTGTGGTTCCGGCGTGAGCTAGGGCACTTGGAAACGTTATTTGGCATTTTGCTATTTCAGCGCCTCTTGTGTCTGTTGCCCAATAATCACATAAAAGCTCCTCGATGGTTATTATGAGCTGACCTCAGGCGAAGAGTAAAAGCCCTGACTGTGGCCACATCTACAGAGTCCTTCGTTAGAAGGCAGATGACTAATTTGTAGCTGTTAATTCAGCTTTTATGTCTGCAGCTCGGGCTCCAATGAGCTGCTGGGTCCGTGGAGAAGTGACACGGCAGTGAGCCATTCCCTGACATCCCCCGTGGCCCCCATTTGTCAGTGCCCGCCGCCCGCCACCCTGTGACTGCCGCAGTGGTCCTTCGTGCCTCTCCAGCTGGTGCCAAACAGTAAACTGGCCCCAAAGCCAGTGGCTTGGGCATTTCTGGTGTGAAAAGCTCTAATAGACCAACTGGGGGCTTGTAAAAACCCATCATGTCTGTGTTTAAAATATTCAGTTCCTTTTTCTTTTTACACACTGAATGGTTGGCCTCAGAAGAACTTTGCAGCTTAGCGGGCAGCACAGTACCACTTGGAAATGTGCCGCGGCAAAAGACAGGATAAGCTGAATTAAAACCAAGAGAGTGATACTTTATCCTAATTTTGTTTCATGTTTACAGTTTCACCCTGTTCCTTTGGAGTCGGTCCCTGCCTTCCATGAGTTAGAATGTCTCCTGATAGGTTGGTGTCATCTTCTTAAGTATCACTAACGCAACTAGTGCAGCTGTAGGTGGAGAAAATGAGTTTACTGACATCCCCTTTGTTTTTTAATGTTTTACTTTTTTTTTTTTTTTTTTTTGAGAGAAAGAGAGAGACAGGGCACGAGTCAGGGAGGGGCAGAGAGAGAGAGACACACAGAATCCGAAGCAGGCTCCAGACTCCGAGCCATCAGCGCAGAGCCCGATGTGGGGCTTAAATCCATGAACTGCGAGATCATGACCTGAGACGGAGTCGGACGCTCAACCGACTGAGCCACCAGGGCGCCCCTGAGATTCCCTTTTTAGAGCCCGTGGTCTGTCATTAGATGAAGGAAATACACTGTAAGCTGATTTTATTTCAGGATAAAACAGGTGTGCGGCTGTGCCTGGACGCACCTGCGCGTCGCTCACCGTGACGCCTGTAGCGCCGTCTGCCGCCCCGGAAGTTATTACGCTCGTGTTCACCATATTCCCTGCGCTGCGCTTTGCATCCCCGTGACTTGTTTACTTCTTAACTGGAGTGTCCGCCTCTTAGTGGACTGCCTTGTGTGTTTCTGGGGGGTGCGAAGGAACCCGGAGATGGCAAGGTTCCTATCTGTCGGATGTGACTGAACGGCACGCAGACTGCCAGGGACACCAAATAAGAGCACGTGGACATGTCGGGAACACGAGGCAGCCTCCGAAAACTCACATATTTACGTCCTAAACCTGCGACTTCAGGACAACTTAGAAAATGTTAGAAAACTAAGGAGGTAGTCCATGAGTGGTGAGAGTGCCAGGTAGCTTCTGAAAATATAATGTACCCTTGTGAGAACATGAGAAAGAGGCAAATGACATTTTAAAGGGTTTTTTAGTATTTATTTTTGAGAGAGAGAGAGAGACAAAGCGTGAGTGGGGGAGGGGCGGGGGGGGGCAGAGGATCCAAGGCAGGCTGTGTACTGCCAGCAGCGAACCTGAGAACCTGACACGGGCTTGAACTCACAAACCACGAGATCATGACCTGAGCCGAAGTCAGACACTCAGCTGACTGAGTCCCCGCACGTGAATTTTAGTATTATTATGAAAATCGTTTTTTACCTGTGAGCCTCTTCATAGGCTCTGGGAGCCCGGAAGTCTTGGAACCACACCGATCACGGCTGCTACGGGGTAAAAACGATGAGTCTGAATGCAGAGTTGGAGTCCCAGCTGTGGCTGCGGGAACAAAGTGGCCAGTCCTTTTCCCCAGAACAGTCACAACAGTCACGAAGTGCACGATGGGGCAAAAAGAGCCATTTTGGTCTCTGGATGCCAGTTAAAGGCACACAACAACGCGAGCAGCATTTAGGATTTGAAAACTGTGACCTTCAGGTAGACACTTGTGGGTGCTTATCATGTGATGGCCGGAGGCTACTCGCACTGACCCCCCCCCTCACCCCGTCTGGTCGTTGCAGAGGTGCCGACAGCTGTCGTTAGCGGGTCTGCTCAGTTTGGCGTGCTGGGCAAGCCCCCGACCCCACCCTGTGGCATTTCGGGGGGTAGGGAGCGGGGGAGGCTCGGCCTGGATGCAGCAGCCCGAGAGCTCAGCAGGATTGAGGCAGACCTGTCCCTGGGGTGGAGAAGTCCTCACTGTTCCTGCTGGACAAGCCTCGGGAAACGCCTGGGCTCAGCCTCGAACTCCAGCAGACCTGGAAACGGTGTGAGTTTTAGGAATGTTCCCCACTTCTGGAGAACAGAGCCATCGACATAGGGGGGGCTGAAGAGCCTGGCGTCAGAAGGAATTACTAATTAGTGTATAAAAGTTGCTTATCTTGACAGAGAGAGAGAGAGAGAGAGAGAGAGAGAGAAAGAGAGAGAGAGAGAGTCATGGAGGGGCAGAGAGGGAAAGAGGGAAAGAGAATGCCAAGCAGACTCCACGCCGTCAGCACAGAGCCGAGTCAGGGCTCGAACCCGTGAACTGTGAGATCATGACCTGAGCTGAAGCTGGACACTTAGCCGACTGAGCCACCCCGGCGGCCCTCACCCCTTATGCCAGAATTCAGACAACCCGAATGAAACAGATTCCTGGAAAGATGCAGATCGCTGAAACGGACTCAACGGTAAACAGTCTGGGCAGGCTTCTAATATTAAACGTCTTCACACGAGGAAAAGCTTCTTCCCTGATGACTCTCCTGGGAGACGCTATCCGATCTTTGAAGTGGAGTGATGCTGATCCCTTACAGACTGTCAGAAAACAGAGCAGGAGGAAAGCTTCCCAACTTGTTCAGTGAGTCCTGTGTTAGTTAATGAAAGCCAGACTGAGACATCACAAGAAAACCGTAGCTGAGGGTCCCTCATGAATATCCATGAATAGCCTTTAAACAAATTAGGAAACCGAATTCAGTAACATAAAAAAGATGATACAGTATGACTGAGTGGGAATGTCAGGTTGGTTTAATATCAGTAGCTCAGTTATTTAATTTTTAAAAAATTTTATTTGAGAAAGAAAGAGCTCATGAGTGGGGGAGACAGACAGAGAAGGAGAGAAAGAATCCCAAACAGGCTCAATGCTCAGCACGGAGCGTGATGCGGGGCTCAGTCCCACAACCCTGGGATCATGACCTGAGCCAAAATCAAGACTTGGACACTCAAACAGCTGAGCCACGCAGGCGCTCCACTAATGACTTTTTACAACGCTACTTTACAATTTGAGAACCTCCCCCCACTTTCTGGCCATTATTTACACCAAGTCTTTGGAGGAGTTTTTCTTTTTTGAGATATAGTCTTTGAATCAGTTATTCAAGTAGTTTTTTTAAAAATGTTTGTGTGTATATTCTTTTCTGAAGTAGTTCATTTAAGCTACAGAAAAAATTGTTTCATCTTAGATGACGTTTTGTAAAGAGCACAGAATTTGTTGACAAGACAGTTCTGTGTAAGATTTTCAAAGCAGTAAAGGGACCAAATTTTATTTTTAATGTTCACTTATTTTGAGAGAGGGCGTGAGTGGTGGAGGGGCGGGGTGGGGGGGGAGAGAATCCCAAGCAGGCTCCACACTTCAGCATGGAGCCAGTGCAGGGCTCGATCCCATGACCGTGAGATCATGACCAGAGCCCAAGTCAGGAGCTGTGTGCTCAACCAACAGAGCCGCCAGGAGCCTCAGGGACCAGATATGTCCTAAATATGGATCAAATGGTGTTGCTACCTTTAGTTTTTTGAGGAGCGTCCGTCTTTTTTTCCATGGTGACTGGGCCACAATTCACCATTCCCGTTGACAGTGTTCAAAGGCTCCTTGTTCTCCACATCGTCTCCAACACTTACTATTTCTTACCTTTGTGACTGTAGACATTCTGGCAAGTGTGAGGTGATACCTTGCTGTGGTTTTGGTTCGCATTTTCCTGATAATTAGCATCTCTGCGTTTGTGTGTTGGCCGTCTGTATGACTTTCCTAAACAAATGTCTATTCAGGTCCTCTGCCCATTTTGTAGCTGGGTTATTTGTTTTGGGGGCATTGAGTTATAGAAATTCTTTATATATTTTGGATATTAACCCCTGCTGGGTAGGTCATTTGCAAATATCTTGTCCCATTCAGGAGGCTGCCCTTGCCTTTGGTTGATCGTTTCCCACATATTTACCCAAAGAAAATGAAATCACTGATTTGAATAGATAAAAATGCACCACTGGGTTCACTGCAGCAGTGTAGACAGTAGCCAGGATGCGGAAGCCACCTGAGTGTCCATGAGACGCGCGTGGATAAGGAAGATGTCACACACACACACACACACACACACACACACACATATACACACAGTGGAATATTAAGCAGCCATTAAAAAGGATGGGATTGTACCACTTATGACAATATAGATGGACCTAGAAGGTGTTCATTTAAAATGTTTGTTTATTTTTGAAACAAAGAGAGTGTGCAAGTGGGGGAGGAGTAATGAGAGAGGGGGACAGAGGATCCGAGGCAGACTCTACTGACAACAGGGCTCGAACGCACGAACCCTGAGATGCCGACCTGAGCTGAAGTCGGACGCTTAACCGACTGAGCCTCCCAGGTGCCCCGTAGATGGACTTAGAGAGTTTTATGCTAATGAAATAAGTCAGACTAGGAAAGACAAATACCATATGATTCATATGTGGGATCTAAAGACATGAATAAACAAATAGCGGAATCAGATCTATAAACACAAAGAACGAACTGATGGTGGCCGTAGGGGAGGGGGTGCGAAGGTGAGCAAATGGGGGAAGGGGAGAGGGAGGTCCCGGCTTCCAGGGATGGAGTGAGTGAGTCACGGGGGTGAGACGCAGCCAGGGAAGCTAGTCAAGGGCACCGCAGTCGTGCTGTGTGGTGGCCCTGGCAGCTCCTGCTGTGGCGAGCACAGCAGGGTGTCTAAAGTTGTCACTGTGTCCACACACCTGAAACTCATGTACCATCGTGTGTCAACTGAACTCAAAACATTTTTTAAATATTTTTATGACCTTAGAAGACACCCAGAGAAAAACTTGTTAGCTCTCGAGAAGTATGTTGTTAAATGTTTAATTTGCGAAGTAGGAAGGATAAAAAAAAAAGGCAGCTGAGCCCCCCATTCAGCTATGATTTTATTCTCGTGAGCATCATTTTTTTCTTTCCCGTGTGTGTCACCTGCAGAGTTTTCTCAAGGGTGACGGTTTCCCCCAGCAATGTTGTTCCCTGAACAGCGTGTGCTATTTTTGTTGTGTTTTGCTTGCGTCATAGGATTTGGGAGACCAACATACCCCACTGGGCAGTGAGGTGGCCCCACATGGGGGGAGCGGGGCGTCCCTGCTCCGCGTCGGCTGGGTTAACACGCAGCGGTTCGGGTCAGGGCCGGGGTCTGGACAGGCCTGGCAGGGGACGGGCTGACACCCTGTAAGTGCAGAACGTCCTGGGGACACGTGCGGAAGGTGGCTCAGGATAGGGGTCCCCGACGCCCGTGGTGCGTGTCTTCCAGACCGACCTGAGTAGTAGAAGTCTAACGGCTCAGGCGTGTAAGGGCCGCGGGAACAAGAGTTTACAAAACTGCGTTCTCTCCTCTACCCCGCAGCCGCCGAGAGGAGTGGGGACCCGCAGGCTTTGCAGTCGCTTCCCGCCTCCCTCACCCTCTCGATGCGGTTCTGCGCCTTCTCAGTTCAAGGGCACGGGGCGTGGCAGCGCAGGGAAGTCCGGCTGTCCGGGCGGAGCGGCAGCCTTCCCGGACTGCGGGAGCCACAGGCGCAGGATGGGTCCCCCCCGCCAGCGTCCTGCCCAGCCGGAACGGGTGGCGTCCAGCGCCCGAGCTGCAGAGACAGGATGGCGTTTCAGGCCCTTGGGGAGCGAGTGCCAGGCCGGGAAGCGGAGGACCCTTGCGAGGCGGGAGGGCTGGCGGGCGGTCTCAGCCGGAACTCACTCCAGGGGCACCACACGGTGATCGTCAGTAGCATGCGTTCTAGGTCACGGCCAAGGTTGCTAGTACATCCCTGCCTGCTGAACTGATGACCGCTGGTTGGAAAAACCCAGAACGGAGGCTGAGTTTGCACGACAGAGGCCCACGTGCGGTATTGCTAGACTGGGACCAAGACGCATCCGCCAAAATGTCACGTGCTGTGGGTGCAGAATTCTGAAACCAACCCGACTGTCCGCGGGGCAGTGAGTAAACGGTGGGGTAGTTGCTTTGGGGGCGTTGGTCACAGAGTGAAGAGTGCCAGGCGTCTTGTCCAGAGAGTGTCCCTGAGATTCGAAGTGACAGAAGTCAGCTGCAGTGTGACGTGCACAGGCCCTCACGGTGGTGAGGAAAAACCCAGAGGACTTTCATGACACGGCTGTGCTTGTCTGAGCACGGTAAGGGGGGAAGGAGGCGGCGCAGAGTCCGCTAGCGCTGCTCTCCCTTGTCCACGGGGGAGGCGTGCGGAACTGGAAAATGGGAGCAGCGAGATCACGCCTGTTTCTACTGTGTATTTTGGTATTTTATGGGTCGAATCTATATCATGAGAATGATGCTGCCTTCAGAATAACCGTAGAAGAAAGTTTTTTGGAACTCATGAGTTAAGATTTCATATGTACCGACTTTTGAACGCAACCAACTTACAGTGAGACAGCCATTGTCTCCTGCAAGTTCATTTTAGCAAGGACAGACAGGCTGAGTGTGGGGAGCGTCCTGGAAGGGGGTGGGCCACCGGGGTCACGGGCCTTCCAGGAGGCTGTAAAGCTCTGGTGCCATGACCTTGGACTACACCCTCTCTGAGGTAACATTTAGCCCTAAAATTTTACCCTCTGTGGGTTAAAAAAGTTTTAATGGAAAATTTCTAGCTAGGTATTAGGACATTATCAATTTAAATCAAACATCCTATTGAGAAAAAACCGTGCTTTTTAAACATTTACAAAAGCAACAATCACGTCAACTGAAACCAAAGATTTAAGACTTAAATTTATCAGCATGAAAAATACACACACACTTGTGCAGGCAAGGTTTGTTTCGTTTTGTTTTGCATTGTGTATGACCCTGGGAGCTCGTGCACAAGTGCACACGCATGTGGATAAGTGTGTCTGTGTGAGACTGAGATTAGTTAGTATAATTTGGCCGATGGAGTGCTACTTGGCATATACACAGTGTAGCATAATTGTAAAATGCTTATGTTGTGCCTGTATTTACTTACAAAGAAGGATGTTGATATTTTTAGTTTTTAAAAGCAAATTAAATATAGTTTAATATGGAATGACACTATTTTATGAACTGTGAATTATATTTACTTGCATATTGAAGCATAGAAAAAATATAGGCGACACTTAAAATTTTTATGATGTGTAACTGATTTTTGTATTGTACTTAACAATTTAAATTTTGTCTCCGTTTATTTGTATTTTCTAGATTTTCTGTTTTTTACATATTTATATATTAAAAATGAAATAATAAAAGTTCATATTTTTGAACTTGACTGAAATTCTTAAAATGTTCTTATTTGATTCTTCAGATATTTATAATGTACTCACCACAATCCTAGCTCTACCTAGGGGAGGTTGTTTGAACTATTCCAAACAGATGTTGAACTTACTAGACTATAGAAACGTAATTTATCCCATCAACTTTTTCTTCTACTTTGTTATTTCTTTTGTTTTTCTTACTTTTAGAAATAATTTATATACACGGACCTTTGTGCCGTGAACATTCGGGTCACTGAATGTCTGCATTATTATGACGGGTCTCTAAGGGAATAGAATTATTTTTACAAGGATCATAGAAGTAAAAGTAGTTTAAACAATTTTTGAAAATTTTTACCCAACACGTATTAGAAACGAGAAAGAAAAGTCAGAAATGGTAAGAGTACGTCCGCGAGGACAGCACGCGCAACAGCGGAGGGCGGGGGGCCCGGTGGCACCACTTCGGTTTCTTTCCGGAAACCTGTGTACGTGGTGCGTCCCGGCCTGGTCGGCGAGGCCCCTGCGTCCCCCGCTGCTCTCGCCGCCGTGAGGGTGGACTCTGTTCGGAGACCCTCTGCTTCCATAGCCTAGTAACCGTGCGTTTCTTGCCCCCTGGTCCCCCAAACCAACGCAGGCCATCACGTGATTGTCCCGTTCTGTAGTCGTTCCTGAGGCGTCCACCATTCCCGGGAGATGGGGCAATGGCCCAGGGAGGGCCAGGCCTCACTTCGAGAAGCTTAGATCACGCTCACGTCAAGTCAGACGGACTAAAACTGCCTAACTTTTCATTCCAAGTAAATTTGCAAAGATGAAATATTTTTCTTTTGTTGAAAGGATAGTTGGGTCCACTCTTCTATATTCTCCCCTTATTTGCCTGAGGATTTAATGGCTGAAGTTGGTCGGAAGGTTTAAGGGAAATGGTGGAGTCGCTCACCATTTTCATTCACCCGTGGTAGCAGTGGGATGAGAAAGAATAATCATCTAAGAGGAAATAGAGTCCTTTCACTTCCTTATAAAATCCTAGTAGGTGTTCTTTTATATGTATTAGATTTATTTGTGTACAGATGTCAGGACCTAATATTTTATTCTTTCACCGTATTAAAATAAAAACCACCTATCAAGCCCCCTTGTCATTTTTTTTCCTGCTATAACAATAGTGAACAATGTGTTTTCTAAGGTGGTGCTAAGAAGATTATCATAATATTAGGTGCCATTTTGTACTAAACCTCCAAGTTTTTTGTATATTAAGATCCTGGCAGCAATGAATCTTCTGAAATGGTTATGTGGTTTTATGTTTTAAAATGTTGATTTGTTTAAGTCATTATTTATCAGCATTTTATAAAAATGTTTTCTAGTGGTTTAGAAGCGTCCATAATGTCACATGTGGATAGATTCTTTGTCCTGTATCAGAGGGTTGTTTAAATTTTCTGTTCACTGTAAGAGTGCCTTCAGGTCTGCTGTATGTTACTGATTTCATTTATTCTGTACTTTTGGTGCTGTGGTAGATATGAAACTACTAAATTGGTGCAATTCAGTTCTTTGCTAGAAAATAATATATCTTTTGATATTTCAGGCTGAGAACGTAGTAGACATTGACTAAATATTCATAAGTATCAATAAATTTATTTGCCCTATTTATATCCCTGGATAAATATGACCAAGTAGTTATATGTAGCCTTTCATTTAACAGATATTTACTGAATCCTCTACTGTGCACCAAAGTTCTAGGCACTGAACTTAAAAGAATTCTACAAGAAACATCTTTGCCCTTCTTGAATTTTCACTGTGGGTGGGGATGGAGGAAAGACAAACAACAAAATAATAAATTGGCACATGGCCCATTAAGAAGTAACATGGAAAAAACAAAAGCCAGTGTAGGACAGAGAAGTGTGGGGCAGGGGCCCGTGGCACTTTCTGCCTGGGGCTCACTGTTTCCAGCTTCCCTGACTGGGGTGGGGGGGGGACTGCTCAGCAGATGCTATCTCCATACAGCAGGGACTCCAGTAGATGTTATTTTAATTTTTTTAATGTTTATTCTTGAGAGAGAGCGTGCAAGTCAGGGAGGAACAGAGACAGAGAGGGAGACACAGAATCCAAAGCAGGCTCCAGGCTCTGAGCTGTCAGCACAGAGCCCAACATGGGGCTTGAACTCACAAACCGTGAGATCATGAGCTGAGCCGAAGCCAGACGCTTAACCGACTGAGCCACCCATGCGCCCCTCTATAAATGCTATTTTAGAACTAAAATACAGAACATTTAGGTATTTATGCACTAATAAATGAGAGAGAGAAAATGCTAAAATTTCAACCCAAGGGAAATAGTTGGGGAGTTGAAATTTATGCATCCCGAATTTATGTAAATCTCACTATGTACTTGGACTTAACGCAGGGTTATCTAGGCCAAGGGCCTCACACCTGAACCCCCTGTGCTTACTTTATTTGAATATAGTTCATCTTATAAATCATTCACCGACCTGTGATTAGCAGTGTTCTTTTTTCTTTTTAATTGTGGCATAAAACGAAAGGAAAGTGAGGGAGTGGAATCCCGGAAGTGGTGGGTTTCAGGCTGTTCCTAGTTCCCTCCTCCTCCAGAGGTGCCTCCGGGCTTCCAGGAATGTTTGATTTAAATTCATCTTAACTATTTAAAACTATATTAAAATAACAGGGATATTTAAGGGTACCGAGTTTTAATCTTGGAGACGACCCAGAGATCAATATCGTGCTGCTGTTTCTACTCATGTCTATGCAGAACTCAGATGAAACTTACAGTAATCTATGTGTTTGAACTTCTTGTAACTGTGTCAGAGTGGTAGAGTTTTGGCTCCGCCCTCATTGTGTTCACACAAGTTAATTCAGTACATATTCAGTCACAAGAACATGGGCAAGAGTTGGTTTGTTATGTGTTTGCATGTTTCTTGTTAGAAGAAATGTGTATTTGTATCGGCTGTATGTTTAGGGATTCAACTTGGAAAGAAAATTTTGTAAATTATCTCTCAAGTTTCTGAGTCATTGTAATCAGGAGACTTTGAACTCAAAAGGAAGTCTATAAAACAAACAACAAACTTTCCAAAACAGTGTTTTCTCTTTTGTGTCTTGTTATCTGTGGGAGCCCGTCTGGGTCTGTGAAAAAAATACCCAGAAGCGAATGTGGTTCTGAGACTGACGTAGCGCTGCAGACGTGCTTCCGAGTTCGATGTGCATCCGAACAGCGTCTTTGTCCTCCTTCGTTGACTTTATAATGAGATAGGTAATGATTTCTATTTTATTAGTAAAATACTTCTGTTGAGGTTTGGTTATAGGTAACAGAAGCCAACCTAAGTTAGTTTAAACAAAGAGAAATATATTGGGCGACTAAAAAGTTCCTGGAAGGGCTGAAGGGGCCCTCTGGGCACAGTGACCAAGAAGGACTTCCGGGCCCCAGAATCTCCTCCTCCACTCGACTGGCAGAGCGGCTTGCTTGGCTCCAGGAAGCCTGGGCGGCAGGAACCTGGTGGCCGTCGGTCCGTGTGCGAGCTTTGATCCTCCCAGAAAAGGAGGGAAACTTACTCCTGTCTTTCTTCCAGTCAGTGCAGTTCTGAACTCAGTCCCTCGTCAGTGGTGTATCTGATCAGGCCCGGGGACATTTGACAGCGTCGTTTTTAACTTCCAGGACAGGAGGGAGATCTTCCAATTACAGGATCTGCTACTGTTTCTTTTTTAATCTATTTAATCTCTTGGCTTATTCCATATGAGAGCTTATTTGAAAATAGAACCTTGCCCTGTTAGAAAGTTTTGGAAACTACTGAGAGCTCCAAAACGTAGATCCCAGCAGTCGGCACCAAACGCCACAGATCCTCTGGTAACAAGCGAATGGCGGTGCCGGGCTCGAAGCCCCAAAGAACCACGGTCCGGCTGCACCTGCGTCCCGGCGCCACAGCCAGTGTGTTTAGAGGCCTCGGGGTATCGGCCCAGGCTCTTAGTAGAGATGAAGGCTGTATCATCATTTATCTCAGATTAAAAAGTGGTTTAATTTATTTTTAAATTCCAGATTCTTAATACTACAGCTCTTCTGGTTAATTTTCTACAGTGTTAATAGAAGGATGTCATAATACAGGTCTTTAACGCATTCTGATTTAAGAATATGACTTATCTCTATTCAGCGGTTATTTTCCCAAATTGTCGAAAGTACTATTCTAAAATATATTTCTTCTTGGGCTGTACTTCCCTAGCCATCTCTATGTTGTACGATTCTGGAATTATTCTGTTATCAGTTCTTTCACCAGTTTCCACAAAACCACAGTCACAATGTTTTTTAATTCAACAGACTTTTCTGCAAATAAGTGTTTAATTCACTTTTATAGTCGATTATAATTAAGGGATGTTAAAGAACAATGGATTTCATGATGACTCTTTAGCTTTCCTTCTTTAAGTGCAGCGATAAGATTGACTTGGATAAGCAACAGAATCTATCATTTTATTTATCTGATCTCCTCTTGCTCAAGGATTACACTTCTTACTGGTAGTGGAAAACATCTAGTCTTAGCAATTAAAGGTCTCAGTTACTTGTACTTTAAAATCTTTTTTTTTTCCCTTGCACTAACTTGGTGTCTCTTGGACACTCGGTGTTTTGCATACTTAGTCTTAGATAAATACCCAGGACTAGGATTTCAAAAGCTGCCAAACTGTTTTCCAAGGCGTTTGTGAGTCTAGTCTCAGACAGCTTCTTCCGACTCCTTTCTTGATCCGAGAATTGCGCACACGGGGATTTAGAGAACATTGTGGTAGTGATGAGGGGGGGGTAGGCTTTCCACACTGTCTCCTGGAGTCTGTTGAAGCCACTGCTGGGACTTCTAAGAGCTGCCATGACTCAGAGCCTGTTAGTTCACCCAGGACGGGGACAGCTCTCCCCTGTCTACGGGGCCTGGCCCTGGCAGCTGCTGGCGGCCCCGCGTCTTGCCTGAACCCCTCCCTGAGCCTCTGGTAGCCTGCTGCCAGGGCAGCTTTACCTTCCCTGTGACATCCCTTCGGTGAGCTTGTCTTCCGCCCGCGTTTCCTTCCCTGTGGACATCAAAGCCCCACAGGATGACCCGAGGCAGTTTGAGGGAGGAGTGAGGTTGGTCGGCTTGTAAGGTTCTTAGTAAATACGGAGGGATGACGTCCCACCAGATGGGGGAAGAACAGAGGGGTGGCAGGACATGATAACCCTCCCCGTCCCCAGGGCCCCTGGCTGGCCCGACATGCCGGGCCCAGAGGGCATTCCAGTCAGGACGGTGTCTTGAAAGGAAACACCAGCCAACCGTGGAACCAAGAAATGCTGGTGCTTCTTCATACCGAGTAAAGCCAAGACAAAGCCCTTTGTTTAATCAGCTTCTTAGGCATATTTTATGTACAGTAAATCTGACCAATGATAAGTATATAGTCCATTGATCTTCACGAATGCATGCAGTCATGTAACCACCACCACATCAACATTTCTGCCATTCTAGAATGTTCCCAAGTGCCCCTTTGCAGCTGATCTCCCCTCTCGCACCCGCCTCTAGTCCCTGTGAGCCTCTGACCTGCCTTTTGTGCAGCCTCTACAGTTCCGTGTAAATGCATCGCCCAGCGTGTAGGGTTGTGTCTGCTCTCTCTCCCACGGCACACACTTCTCACGTCACCTCCGCGGTGCTGTGTTCATTTCCTGGGCTCAGGAATGTCCTGTTACTGGATGGGACACACTTTCAGCGTAGTTCAGCATATTCCTTCATATTCTAACGGTGTGGGTGGCGGCTCATTGTCGTTCCCGGTTGCATTTCCCAAACATCTGAAGACATTGACCGTTTTTTAAATGAATTTGTTTGCCATTTCTGGATCTTTTTTGTGAAGCGAAAAGAGAGAGAGAGAGAGAGAGAGAGAGAGAGTCTGGGGCAGGGACAGAGAGAGGAAGAAAGAGAATCTCAAGCAGGCTTCGTGCTGTCCATGAAGAGTCTGACACAGGACTCGATCTCATGAACCGTGGGATCATGAGCTGAGCCAAAATCAAGAGTTAGACTACCTAATTGAGCCACCCAGGTGCCCCGATATTTCACCCATTTTTAAATTGGGGATGTTCATTATCTTAATATTGAGTTGTGAGATTATATATTTTGGGTACAAGTTTTTGTTAGATATATAATACTCCATATCTCTCATTTTGTGGTATTTCTTTTTATTTTCTTAACAGTGTCTTTTTGAAGAGCCAGTATATTTAATTTTAATAAAGTCTGTCTTATCCTTTTTTCCTTTATAGTTTTTTAATTCCAATCCAAGAAATATGCTTAACTTGATATTTTCTCTTACATTATCTAGTTTCTACTCTTGTGTAGGTCAGTGATTCATTTTAAGTAAAATTTTATATGTGCTGTAAGGTAAGGGTCACATTTTGTTTTTGTTATTTTCCATACGAATATCTGTTTCTTCTAGAAACATTTGTTGAAAAGGTAATCCTTCTCCAGGGACTAACTTTGGTATCTGTAGAAAAACCACATGTATGGGTCTGTCTATGCTGGATTCTCTGGGCTCACTAAACTGCATGTTAGTCATTATGTTGGTACCATTGCACTATTTTGATTTTGTTTTAGCTTTATGAGGCATAATTGAGAAATAAAATCATATACAAATTATAGAACATGAATATCACTCATAGAAACTACGGCGAGATGTGACCTCACACCCGTCAGCTTGGCTCTAACCAAGTGGACACGAGAGAAATGCCACCAGGGGTGTGGAGCAGAGGACCCCTGACTTCAGTTAGTGATCGCATCCGAGACTCTCGGAACGTCCCGTAGCGTCTACAACTTCCATAGTTTTCAGAAGTGACGTGGCTCTTCTGGGCCGTTGGCATTGTCCTAACAGGGCATGTCTCTCTTTGGTCCTTGACCTGTTCTGATCTCGCATCTTACGACCTCACTGAATTCACTGATTCATTCTAGTGGGTTTTCTGGAAGATTCCTTAGGACTTTCTACCTGAGGGATCATGTCTTCTGTGAACAGAGAGTGTTATTTTTTCTTTCCAATTCAATGTATAACATATGTATGATATTTACATGTAATACAAATTTTATATGGCTTTTTATGTGTGTGTGTCTAACTATCTAGACAGACAGACGCACACACACACTTTCGTGTCTGATTTCGCGGGCTAGAACCTCCAGGATAATGTTGCACAGGCATGGAGAGAGTAAATATTCTCACCTTGCTCCCCGTCGTGGGGGGAGGGCAGGATTTAATCTGTCACCGTCAGGTATGGTGACACCCCTGGTTTCTCATAGATGCCCTTTGTAAGGGTAACGGAATCCTATTAAATTCCTAATTGCTGTGAGTATTTATTCCGAATGAGTTTCGGAAGTTCTGTTCAGATGTTTTATTTTTGGGATGACAGTGTTGAACTGCCCGGTGACCAGTGTCTAAAAGCTTTTGTTTCATGTGTTTTGTCTGGTTTTCTACTTGTTTATGCCTGGAAGACAGTTTCTGTAGCGGTTAATCCTTCGTGAGCAGAAGTGGCGTGTTATTTTCCGACTGTGGGCAATGTTGCCCCGATCAAACTTCAGACAAAGGGAAAGGACACATTCAATGATTCATTGCTATAAACTGCTGCCTTTTAAACTAAAAAGTCTTTTAATAGCGAGTTGTCTACAAGTCGTAATTTCTTAACGGACACCGGAAATGTTGAAGAAGTGAGGACTGTGGTAACAAGAAAGAGCCAGGAGGCTGAAAATGGTGGGAGATTAAGCTCTTTTTTCAGTTCACGTTTGTTGTCAGTGTCTGAGGAGCACTGAGTGTTTGCCTGGCTTCTCTTGTTCTCTGCGTGGTGTCAGCACTAAAGACAAGGTCATGTCCGGTGTACGTGGGCATCGCCTAGGGAGAAGGCCTTCTCTGGAGGACGTGCGGTGCCCCAGGCCGCCGTTGCTGGCGTGGGCGCGCTGCCCTCTTCCCCCCAAGACCACTTCGCCCCAAGACCACTTCCCCACGGCCTGAGCGCGTCTCCGGGGCCGCCCGCTCCGCTGCTCGGAGGCCACATGAGACCCACTCTCAGTCCACACCTTTCTTCAGATGTCCAGGGCTTTTTTAATAAAGGTTTTTTTGGTTTTTTTTTTTTGTTTTTTGTTTTTGTTTTTGTTTTTCTTTACTAAAACGAGACTCTTTAAAAGTCTTGCAGTTTCTCTTGTACTTAGAAACTAAAAAAGAAAGGCAGAATTGTCAACGTTCCCCGTCGATGTTCCGCGGTGAGTGCGGGAGTGTGCATCGGCCCTGCGAACCCGCAGCGCTTTCCTCTGAGCAGCTTCCGAGGGGAATCCCGAGGGGCTGAGAATCCGGTTCGTAGCACTGAGGCTGCAGCAGCCCCGTGAGTGACCTAAACACAGTTGGAAAAGTGAAGTCAGGGATTTGCCGACAACTAGAAACTTGGGCAGCACATTTCCCACTTTTTCTTATTTTTTTCTTATTGCTATTGCAACTCAAAATAGGATCGAGCCAGTAAAACTTCAACCTTTTTCTGAATTCTAAGTGTGTATCATCTCTTTAGTGCCAGGATCTTCTACTGATTTCGGTTTTCAGTTAAGGTCTCTGCCGACGTGGTAGTGTGTGAGTAGCCAGACTTCACGAATCCCTGATAGCCTGGAGGATCTTGGGAGTCTGGAAGCTCCTGTAGTCCGCTCTGGGATGTTTTTCCCTCCTCAGACCCCGGGCCATACGGCTCTCCACGCTGTAGACTTTACCATTTTTGTAAGTGAGACAGGTAAGCTTTGGATTTTTCATTTTTCCTCATCCCTGATATTGAAGCAACGTAGGAAAGATATTTCCCAAAATACACAAACATTTTAAGAGGTTGAGGAAAGCTTAATAATTTTTTATTTATAATTTCTAAAATTTCTTAGCCATTTCCGAATAGTCACTTGAAACTGTGAATTTTGGAAGACATTAATATAAAATTGATCATGGTAACCCAGTGGATAAAATTTTCTGTTATAAATATTTTTTCAGTGTTTATTTTTTGAGACAGAGGCAGAGTGTGAGAGGGGGAGGGACAGAGAGAGAGAGGGAGACACAGAATCCGAAGCAGCCTCTAGCTCTGAGCTGTCAGCACAGAGCCCGACTCGGGGCTTGAACTCACAAATCGTGAGATCATGACCTGAGCCGAGGTTGGAGATTTAACCTATTGAGCCACCCAGGAACCCCAAGACAGTGCATAATTTTCTAAATGTTAACAGAATTTACATCTAATAACTCAAATTTCTCCTGTTGGGATGATAGAATTGTTCATATATTTCATCAGCGCATATGGAATTGAGAAATCAAGATCAACTTAACAAAATGATTCTACATATTAGCCTGCCTGGGATGGATTTGCTCAGGTTCCTGATGGGGGACTTTAACATTTTTTTGTATTTGTTATTTAATTTTGAGAGACAGAGACAGCACGATCAGGGGAGGATCAGAGAGAGAGGGAGATACAGAATCTGAAGCAGGCTCGAGCTGTTAGCACGGAGCCTGACGTGGGGATCGAAACCATGAACCCTGAGATCATGACCTGAGCCAAAGCCGGCCGCTTAACTGACTGAGCCACTCAGGCGCCTCTTGCTGGTAGACTTTAGAGTTAGTTACATTTGCTCCCAATCATGAAAGCAGTCTGTTCATTCACGGAATCAACACAGTTCTAGGGTTTAACTAAGAAGTTCTATAATACAGTATATACAAAAGAAGAAAAAATTATATTGTCGTGGTAGCTTTCTTGAGCTTTGGTTCTGCGGCCTTGACAAGTGAAATCCAACATCTATGTGATGGTGTCTGTCGTCTCCAAGAGAGAAACCATCATCTTACATACACAGCACTTACCCACCATGTCGGTTCTGAAGCCTCACACCTGCACAACAGAAGGTAAGGCAGCGACTCTGGACGTCATCACGTCTCCTCGTGCACAGGAAAACCCCTTTCGTTCGCACCTGCTGTTTTAAGTCATCTTTTCATTTCTAGGATGGGACAGCTTCCTGGACGCGCACTGGGAACGGTCCCATTCTGCTCATATGGAATTAAGGACGAAAGTAGACCGCGGTAGCACATGCCAGAAACCATGACTCCCCGCGGTGCTGAAAGTCATTCCGGTCTTTCAGGGAGAAAAGAACAGCTCCTCCTGCTTTCTGGTCTAGTCTGTGAACTGATGGATATCGTTTCCTCCTGTTTTTCCGACCAAGAATATCACAGGTCTCTGGGTCTTTACACCTTTCAGTTACCACACCACGTATAGTTTATGTCACGTTTCCTCATTAGTGACTCTGCAAAGTGCAGGGTTTATTGGCACAAACCAGTGAGCCTGCTGCTTAAGTTCCCGATTACGTGCCTTGTGTTCTTCCATCAGTGCCTGGTTTTTAATGTTAAAAAACTAAGAGAGGAAACAAAATAGAGTCACTGCTGTGCTTACAAATTACACTGAATTTTAGCCCACTGGCCACAGGGCCCGTCTTCTCCTGCGTTACCACTCTGTTGACGTCCGAAGAAAACTACTCTGCATGCAGAAGCTTCTGGATCTGTATCTTAATTATCAAGAATCATTTTTTTAAAGGCCTTTCTGTTCAAGAGTGAAAAAGAAGCATTAGGTGGAGGTCTTGTCTCCAGGAACATCTGTCCCGTCAAGAAGTCCCCACACGTATCGAGCTGTCCCCAGAAGCCAGAGCATAATTGATGCCACACTGAATGGGGACAGACAGAACTACAGTTTACTGACAGGTCGCTCTGCACAAGAACTTTATATGTTACCCGTTTAGTCCTAACCCCACCTGACGTGACCTCCTTTTGCGAGCGAGCTATTACCAAGTTTGGAAAGGTCCGGGAGCCCACGTCTGGTGTCAGTGAAGCTGAGATTTGAAAATAGATCTCTTTGGTCTCCAAGCCTGCCTTCTTTTTCTGTAGCACTCTGCCCTCCCAGCAGGAGACGAGTGTATAAAATCTCTTGAGTAAAGAATATGGCGGCCTGTTGCCTTTGAGAGGGCCTCATGGGCGAAATACAAATGGAGCGAGTTCTTGAAAGAAGGAGGAATCAGCTGTGGCAAGAAACCACAGGGACGCTCATGTCTCGAGGGCTCTGCTCAGGCTGACGCCTTGCCTGGGATGCTCTTCCTGGGGGCAGGTGCCGCAGACGCCCGCCCCCTCCCCATGCTCTCCGATGCTTCCTAACCTGCTTCACTCTGTTCCCCCTGGAAGGCACTCCACCTGGAACTCGCTGTGAAATTTCGTGTTTCATCAGGACTGTGGACTCCCTCTTGCCTTGGGAATTGAGCTCCATGAGGACAGGGACTGCCGCCTTCTCCTTTTGTTCTGAGATGAATTGAGGACCTAGAATAGTGCCAGGCACCCAACGGGGATACTCAGCAATTGTGGTTTGAAGGCATGAAGATTTTGAGTTAAGAGTTCGCAAATCATACTTGGGGCTCTGAAAAGACCCTTCTTACTGGGGTGGGAAGGGAGTCCTGTGTATTATGTCTTCCAGATGGAAAAAGGGACCAGAACCAAATCGTGAGGACTTAAATCCTAAGCAAAAGAATTTGTTTATTTTTTGGTAGGAATAGAAGAGCTTTCTGAAGCTTTATTGTAAGTAGCAGTGCATTAATTTAGTGGTAGAAACATAATTTCCCAGTAACATCTTGTTACATTTCCTTTATGCATTTTTGGAGTGTTTTTAGTTTTACCTTGTAAAATTGGCCGAAGAAGTAGGGAAATTGACCCACACATTCGCAGGAGCCCCTCGGTGGGGCAGGCTTAAGGTCGACGGGTTTCAGGCTGCGTCCCCCATGACTGCCAGCACTGATGGGAGCACTCACCCATGGATGTGTCTATTGTCTGGTGGAGTGAGCGCTGATAGGGGATACTCCTCTGTGGACGTCCCTCTTGTCTGGTGGAGTGAGCACTGATAGGGGAACACTCACCCATGGACGTGTCTCTTGTGGAGTGAGTGCTGACGGGGAGCACTCATTCGTGGACGTCCCTCTCTTCCGGTGGAGTGAGCACTGACTGGAGCACTCACCCATGGACGTCCCTCTCATCGGGGGGAGCGAACGCTGACAGTGGGGAGCACTCACCCATGGAAGATTTAGTAGAAATGTATGTTACATTTCAAGGAAATGATCGACCAATTTTAAAAGTAGGAATTTTTCAAAATAGCTTCTCTGGACGTCGCATAATAAAGCCCCAGGGCTAAACCCAGCGTAAAGAAGAACATGATAAGCAGTCCCAGAACTTAAATCAGCCACTTGTAGTGTAAGTTCCTTTGTGTTCTAATTATGTGCGGATCTATTCCTGAAACCCACTTCGTATCAAAGAAATGCAAAAGTGATCACAAAAGTAAAAGTACAAATATATGCACAGTTTTAAAGAGTTATAAAATAAGTCAAAAATAACTACGTTCCATGAAGGTGATTCCCATGAATCAAATACTTTGAATTGCCCCTAAAGCAAAATATAGTTGGTTCTTATAAATATACAGTATCTTATGCACACTCAAGTTTGAGAAGTGTCAAGGAAAACTAAAGGAAGAAGCAAAAGGAACATTTATTTATAGAAATGAAATTCTGGGTTTTTTTCCATGAACTGTTCTTCCTAAGGCTTTTAAAAATTATTAAAATCATGTTGAGATTCAAGATACTTTTTTTTAAATAATAAGTTTTTCTTTAACAGTCATAAACAATCCCCCTCTGAAGTTAGTTTTGTTTTCTTGTTTATTCATCCCACCAGCGTGAGCTCCTTGCGGACAGGGGTACGTGCGCGGAATATAAGAAGTCTGTGGTGCGTATTTGTTGGACAGACAAATAGGAACTGAGCCCCTAAAGCTGCAGGGAAGTTCATGTCTGCTGTTGTGAACATTTTTGTTACGACGTTGATGCTCATGAATTACTCAGACCCTTGCGTCCACAGCAGTTTCTTACTTTTCCGTGATCCCCAATGCCTTTCATTTTAAACCAGGCTTTCTTGCTGAACCGCGCGACCTGCGGTCCCAACAGTTGGGTCCTCAGCGCGTGTCAGAGGAGCACAGAGACGTGGCGGTCGTGGGCTCTCAGGAGACAGTCTGAGCCCTGGGCTCGTCCCTGCGATTGCCAGATGCTTTCCGTGAGGAGCATGGGGTGATTTCCTGCTCTGATACTTTGAAAATGTCTTTGTGGGAAAGGTGGTTTCTCAGGATCAAACTCTATCGGCAGGATAGTCATTCAGTTCAGACTTGTGAGGTGGTGGGAGGAGTCAGCCAGCTTGTCTGCAGCAGTGTGACAGGTGACGGGGGGGGGGGGGGGGGGGGGGGGGGGGGGGGGGGGGGGGGGGGGGGGGGGGGGGGGGGGGGGGGGGGGGGGGGGGTTCAGAGGGCGGTCCCTGCCCCTGAGGCATCACCCCCCGCCCCCAGGAGAGACGTTCTAGGAGCTCTCTTCCGCATGCTGGCAGTTGGGCAGCTTCTTTGGGCAAGAGAGTTCAACTAAATTAAAATTCCACATAGAGCAAAGAGGAAGGAGGATTCTGTATCCTAGCAGACTTCGCCGTGCTGTTAATTTCTTTAGCTAAATACCACGCTCCCTAGGTAAAATAGATGTGACATGCATTTAACAAAACTTGACTTCCAAGTTGGAGGAAGCAATACAGGTGCATTTCTGAAATCTCTGTGCATATGGTGGAAATCCTAGAAATAAGCTATAGGTAAAATTTTTCTTTCAAATACTTTTTTAAAAATAGTTGGTTTTTATAAGTACATCCTGGTAGAGGGTCTTACTCACACTCACGTTTGAGAAGCGTCAAGCAAAGCTAAAAGAAAGAGCCACGGAACATTTGAACCCGCGTTCGGGTCTCAGGGATGGCTGGGGAGGGTGGAAGGACCCGAGTGCCACGGATCGGAACACGCTCGGTCCCGAGAGTGAACCTGCTTGTGCTGCTGCGGCTTTCCTGATGTGCTTCTCAGTCCACCGGGGCGTTTGGCCGTGCGTACTGAATTTCTAGGATAAAGATTAAAAGCGCATAAGCCTTCGTAACTTTAGAATCTATTAATAAATGTGTTGTGCTGGTCAAATCAAGCAGTCCCTCCCCTCTCGGGGGGTTGAGGAGAGGTAAGGGGTCAGGAGTTGAAGAGCGCGTGCAATACTGCCGTGTGGAAGGGGTTCCCGTGTGGAAGGGGTTCCCGTGTGGAAGGGGTTCCCGTGTGGAGGCAGCGGGGGGAGGGCTTCCCCTGTAACTCGCTCAGGGATGCTCCCGGGGAGGTCAGATGTGGTCCTCAGGTCACTAGAGAACAATTAGGAGACACACATCAACAAGTGTGTATTAATGCAGAGACGCAAAAATAAGGGCTGTTCGCTGAACGTCTGCTCCCCACGTGTGCCCAGCTTGGTCGTTTCTGATCAGCTCTAGGTGAAGTCGTTATGCAGCCAGCTCTGAAATCCAATTTCCTTTACGTTCTGAAGCATCTGAGGGTCAGGACGGGTGTGTGCTTGTGCGTGGCTGTGAGCATGTGTGCATGTGTGCGTTCATGTGCGCGTGTGTGCGTTCCTGAGTGCCTGTGTGTGTGTGTGTGTGTGCGCGCTTTGGGACCTGGTTGCCGGGGCACATGCCGGATTCAGTGGCCCGTTTGGAGACTGCGCCCACTGACACGCAGGTCAGCGCCGGGCATGGTGTTACCCGTGGAAACGGTGGCAAGCAGCAAACCGGAGAAAGCAGCACGGCTCAGCAGTTTACTGGGCGAGGGTGTGGAAAGAGGGAGAACCAAGCCCTGTTTGAACTCGGGGGACGTGGCTTGGTCAGCGTCGGGACGGTTAGGCTGCGCGCGAGAGTAACGCGCACGAGCCTGCGGCGGGTTACGTGTGTGCTAGTGCTGCCGGAAGGACCTGACGAGGACGCAGACGGCAGGAGCAGAACGGAAGGTGGCCTCCCGGTGCGGCTCTGGTCCGTCCCGCTCTGCGAGGGCCCCGTGCACATGCTGTGGGTCAGAGCCAGTGACGTTGAGCGGAGTCCTGGCCGCTTGTTTCTCGTACCCTCTTGGTCCCGCAGCCAGCCCCCTGGGGAGAGCCCTTCCGAGGGTCTCACCCTGACTGGTCGCCACCGGCCTGTCAGTGTCACTTCATGGTAAGCACCGCCGGCAGGCCGGCCCCGGCAGGCCCCCGGGACCCACGGTTCAGAGCGGTGCTGTGGACGGGGGTCTTTGGGGCCTCGACCAGGGTGCCGTGCGGGGACGTGTCTTCCTCCAGCAAATAAGACATGCCGTAACTGACCCGCAGCACAGATGTGAAGGGTCACTTGTGGGGTCCGTGCGGTTGTGGCCTTTGGAAGTGTCTGTGGACACTCCGGGCTCAGAGCCCCCAATGAGGCGGTCTTGAGCGTGGTCTGCGATACTTCATTCCCCTCCAACGTGACGTGGACATCTAGGTCTGTTATTATGTGCAACCTTGACTCGACAGAGTTTTGAAGCCAAACTCTCAGGTTGTGTAAGACGAGGCAGAGCAAATCAGCCTCTGCTATTGAGAGTGAGTGACACAGTCTGTGTTTCAGAAGCTGCTCAGAGTTTCTAACTGTGTTTTTCCCCTTCCTTTTCCTTTCCCCCCAGATGAATCGGCTCCTAAGGAAGTCAGCAGGGTAAGTAATGCGACCGTCATTGCTGCCACCACCGTGCAGGGCACGGACGCTCTCCTACTTTTCCTCAGGGCCCTAACACGTTCAGGCTCTAGAAAAACAATGACAAACACGGCGGGCATGTCCTCTCTGGAGCATCGCCCGTGAGTGGCCGTAAACGGGAGGCCCCCAGACCACGCACAGCCAACAGCTGCGTCCCGTCTGGCCTGCACATGCCTGGGGGGGGGGGGGTTTGGAGCGAGTCGCCAGCATTAGGCGTTGAGAGCCTGCGTGGAAACCCCGGGTCTCTCGAAAAACCGTAGGAGAAGCCAACACCGACCGCGCCGGCCTTGCCCGCGTGCAGGGGGCTGCTCAGGCCAGGACGGGGACCCTCCACACACTCCACCGCCCCCCTCCCCCGGCAGCTTTCCCGGTGCCTGTTACCTGCCCAGACCCTGCCTTCAAGGTCACCCACCTTCTTTTAGGGAGAACAGAAGGTGACCCCTGTGTATTCGAGACGCGACGTTCGTCAGGACTTTTAGAAACATTAAATGCACTGTTTTCGTGTCCAGGAGAAGTGCCTTCGTGCGAACTTTAAGAACCTAGCAAACTTGAAGGTCTGTGGGGCCTGAGTACTGGAAGCAGCCTACAGTGCTTGGTACCACAGAGTCAGAATGAATGACGTATAAAAGCATTTAATTATATATTCTATATATAATAAAGATCTTAAATGTGGAGTAAATAGTGAAGATAATCGGTTTGGATTGCATCGGACGCAGCTTTAGGTGAGACCTCGCTGTTATAAAACACAGACTGCGGTATTGTTCAGACGGTCACATACGCAGCTGTATTCCTTGGCTTCTGGAAATCTGACCAGGCCATTGCTGGTTCGTCCATAACAACCTTTACAGGGGATTCGGGGGTTTCAGGGGCCGGAAGGGTCCGCCTGGAGACTTTGCAGCCCCCCCCGGAGTAGCGTCAAAGGCTAAAAAGTGATGTTTGGGGACCAAGAGGGGGTTCTGGCAGGCAGGCGCGGGCCGGGCCATCAGCCGGTGGGGTGTCTCATCATGTCACACCCCTGAGGCGGCACGTGTAGATGAAGGGCAGTGGGGAGAAAAGTGCAATTTTCCCATCAATAGTCCTTTGCTGTTTCTAACTCACACTGTGGGGAATGCCTGGCCTCAGTGTAACATCTGCAATTCTGGAGAAACTTTAGGTTTTAGTATTGTCTTGAGAGCGGGGTGGGGGCGGAGAGGAGTGCCCGAAAGAGACGGTTGTGGCAGCCAGTCTGTGCGTTTTCCTGACCGTCTGTTCTGTTGACGACAGTGAGAACTGTGTTCCTGACCTCGCTTATGTCGGGGTGGTACCTCTGTCCCCTGGTCTCCGCGACACTCTCTCTTTGCCCCCGGTGTCCCCACAGACAGAAGCTCTCTACCAGGGTGCTGTAACTGGTTTTGCAGTTGTATCTCACTCCTTTAAATATACACTGGGTTATATTTGGGTAGAACAGTTGTATAGACAAAGAGTGGACTTTTTTTACTGACTACATTTCTGTATATTTTAGTTCTACAAAATATTGCTGCAAGACACCTCGGGTTCAGATAATGACCGTGTCCCCTCCCCCTCAGCATGCACCGCCTCCTTTCTGGGCCAAGAGAGGAGACCATGTATCCGCACAGCACCACACACTATTTTTAAAGCCATTGGAAATGATGGCAAAACTATACATAGACATTATTCTTTGCTATTATTTTTTAAGTTTCTCTCATTTGATGCTCAGATTTGAGAGAGTGGATCTCCAGCTGAGAAATACTAAATATACGAGCTGATCGTCTAGAATAGTGTCCGTTGCCAAGGTCTTTAAAATGTAGTTTCTGAATAGCACCCGTACCATCAAGGTTTCTGACCGACACTCAGAGTTTGGTTTCTGTGATCATGCGCCATCGTTTTAAATTAGAATCAAGGTTTAGAAACCCAGTGGAAGCTGTGGTAGATGGCGATGTCTCCAGGTTTCCGTTCTGGAACATCCGTTGTCAAAACTCCGGTCCTTTGTGAGGGCGACTGTTACGCCACAGGCGGTTCTGGTGCTGTGGGGCTTTCTCACGTAGGGCCAGGCACCCTCTCCTTACTTATCATCTGTTGGTATGGATTATTTTTTCTTTTTCTTTTTTGCTGTTAGTGTGGTTTTGACTTCTGTAGCAAGTCAATAACACACACTATGGCCGTACCCCACTGGAGCGTCTTTGAGTAGACGAGTTGTGTTCTCTCTCTTCCGGTGATGCATACTTCCTGCTAAAACATTTTCTCACACTGCCTCCTCCACGTCTGGGCTGACAGTCTCTGGACCAAGGGTACAGTGTCAGTATGTTATAGAAGGTGGCAGCAGTGACTTGCCTGTACGGACCCATAGTGGCCGGACGCTGTGATACCGTGAGGCAGGGCAGGTACCTCCTTGGAAACAGTGTTCGATGGGAGGATTCACTTCCTAAAGAAACGACACCACTTTTCTGGTTGCTGATCTTTCGGGAAACCTGAGAGTTTGCACGTGAAGCCAGGTCACAGGTAAGTCTGCCCTTCCCCTCTCTCCTCTCTCTCCTTTGCCCCCTCTCGCTCCCCGTCTTCCTCCTTACCTGCCATCCAGTCTGCAGATCGTAATTGAGCATTGATGTCCCAGCATTGTCCCAGGTGCTGGGGACAGAGAGCTGAGCAAAATGGTGATCCGTTCTCCTCGTGTGCAAGGGGGTGGTGCCTCTGATCTGTACACAGCAGGCCGTGCTGAGTTCTGTGATGAATTCGTACATGGAAGAGGCCCGCTGAATACGGCGAGAGGGTGGTGGCGGGCGTGGACGGCCGCCCTGGCTTCTTGTAGACGGACGTGGTCGGGGGAGTTTATTTGATACATTGTCACTTGAGCAGAGACCGGAGGGAGTAAGAAGACCAGAAGGAGGAGACCAGGGCCTTGAAGTAGGCGGGCGCAGCTGGGGCAGACCCCAGTCCTGGGGGCCGCGGGGGCGGGGGCGGCAGTAGAAGGGGCTCGGGCGTGGGAGCTGCCTGCACAGGCTGTGGGTCGAGTCCTGGGAACAGGTAGAAATGACTGGGTCACAGTCTAACATGAAAAATGTTTTTTTCGTGTTTATTTTTGAGACAGAGACAGAGCACAAGAAGGGGAGGGGCAGAGAGAGAGACAGAATCGGAAGCAGGCTCCAGGCTCTGAGCTGTCAGCACAGAGCCTGAAGCGGGGCTCAATGTCAGGGACCACGAGATCACGACCTGAGCCAAAGTCCGGCACCTAACCGACTGAGCCCCCTGGGCGCCCCTGGGTCACGATCTAACTTAAACGCTAGGCGCGTCCCCGTGGCCGCTGGGCTGAGAGCATGCACGGGCACGAGAACGTGGGCACGGAGGGCCTGGCGGCAGTCTCGGTGCGGTGGTGGCTGGAGCACGGGCTCTCTCCCTGCAGAGTGAGCGGGAGTCGGGCGTGCGAGGAGGCGAGAGCGCCCAGGCTCTGCTCACAGGTGGTCTGTGGTGTGTGAGACGGAGCTCAGGAGCGGCCCCCGCTCGTTCGGTGTGAGCACCTGCTGGAATCAGGTGTCTCGGTCGTGCTGCGGGGGGGACAGCAGGGAGGCGGGAGACCAGACATCTCAGCCGTCACGCGGCGGACAGACAGTCAGACGGTGCTTCTGCCGTCGAGCCAGGAGGAAAGGTCCTGGCTAGAGACGTAGGTGTCCCCGAGGGTCTGTGTCACAGAGCCAGGGGACGAAACGACGTCACTGAGGGAGTTTGTCTCTGGAGGAAACGGGTCCGAGCTCTGAACTCTGGGCACGCCAGTTCTGTGGAGAAGACACGGAAGAGTTCGCAAAGAAGAGTAAGAAGGAAAAGTCGGTAAAGTGAAGAAAACCAAGGAAAGTTCTCTGTCCCGGAGTAAAGAAATAAATTTAACTGGAAGACTCCATTTCTTTAAGCTCCGTTTGTCTGGTGTTGGGCCATCCCAGCGCTCCGAGGAAAGCCTCCGTCTTCCTTCTGCTACCCAACATCCTCTGCTTCTCTGTTTTGACGCTACCAATTTGAGTCCTTTGTCCACACTGTTTCCTGTGCCCCCTTTTCCGCTTATTAACTTGGACAGTGCCGCACATAGCGGTCTCACCCACAGGAGGGAGACGCCGCGTCACACGCCGGGCTAGAGTCAGCACATCCCGAGCAGTCCGCTGTGTTCTTCCGACCGCGCGTCGTCACCCGCTCACTCAGCACAGACTGCTCCCCAGTCCTCATCCAGGGAGAAACGAGACAGAACTTCTTCCCTCCCAGGGTTTCCATCGGTGTGGGGTGGAGACAGGAAGCACAAGTACCTAACACGTGCCCTGGGTCCCTTGGTAGTGGATGCTGTAGAGACAGAACCAGGGTCCAGGGCTGGTGCGTGTGCACGTGCAGCCAGGCGTGGCTCACGGGGGCAGTAACTGAGGACGGACACGAGACACGTGAGGCTGTGACCCTTGCTGGGGCAGGGAGGAGCCTTCCAGGCGGATGGCACAGCAGGTGCAGGGGAGAGGCAGGGCCGGAGGCTGCCTGCAGCTCAGGGCGGAGAGGCGTCGGCAGCCGTGTCGTGTCTGTCACTCGTTTACATCTAATGAGCACAATTCGTCTTTTCTTGTGTTATTACTATTGCTGCTCTTGTTGAAGCGGTTCCAAGTTACGAGTCAAAACATTGAAGACAAGGAAAGCGAGAGGAAACATGAGGAAAAGGAGTGGATCTGGGTGCCGAGTGGCTGGGACGCACCGGGGTTCTTGGGGATCTTCTTTGTCCCTCACAATGCTGTGGATCTGTTCCACTGTGTCTTGATTTTTCTTTCCTTGTAAACATTGCTATTTTCTTTTCTGAACATTTAGCAAACTGTCATTTGCTGTTGGAATTCATTACTTCTAGTAGGTTGTATGTAAATGTTTTCGCTTTTGTTAACTTAGCCTGGCACGTGGTGAGCTTTCTCTCTCCATCTTACAAGTCCTGCTGTAGCTCAGCATACTTGGTGTGCTGTTTTCCTGGCTCCTTGGTGCCGTCCTTTCTATTTTGTTCTCTTCGGGATCCCCAAGTACCCAGTCCTTCTCTTCTCCCGTCCTCCCGGTGTGTTCCAGAAGGACCCCGGGGCTTGCCCCCCGCGTCTCTGACCCGGCCCTCAGCAGCATACTTCTGTTCCGTGCCGTTGCTAATTCTGCTTCAATTTACAATGGCCGTTTTTAATCAAAATTGCTTCTGTATTTTGGTTCTGTCTCTTCATTTCAGTGTGCCTTTTGACATCATGGATCACTTCCTAATATTCTTTAATGTTTTGAAAGCAGGTGCTTTCCTAAAATTCATTTGGTGCGTGTTCTTTCTCTCACGACACCTAAAACTAGCGCTGTCCTGCAGAGTACCAACACCTTGCGTATTTTTGGCAGTTCTTCTTTTTTTCTAATGTTGTTGTCTATGTGAAGAGGCCATTTGTTGGCTTCTTTTTGATGTTTGTTTAGCTTCGACTGCTGCTAGGCTTGGTGTTCGGAGGAGAACTTGCTTGTCTCTGCGCACCGTCATGTGAGTGTTGCGAGGTTCCTCCTCTTAGATGCGGTGCTGGCAGGCCAGCCGGTGAGGCTCCAGGACACAGGTTGAGTAGGAGGTGGCCCAGGAGAGCGGCGGGCATCCCCAGGGAGATTCACCTCTCCGCTTGTCTGCAGGTTAACTGGGACAACTTATTGCCCTGGAGTCAAGATCTCTGCAGTGTTTTCATTTCAGCCTCGCCTGGTAAACAGTGCGACCACATCCAGGGTCTTTAGTGATTTTGTAAAATTGAAGGAATGCTCAATTCTGTTAGCGAACCCTGGTTTCCTTGGATTTCTGCTCAGTGTATTTTTTTAATGTTTTTTATTTATTTTTGAGAGACAGAGACAGCGTGAGCAGGGGAGGAGGGTCAGAGAGAGGGGGAGACACAGAATCAGGAGCAGGCTCCAGGCTCTGAGCTGTCAACACAGAGCCTGATGCGGGGCTCGAACCCACAGACTGTAAGATCATGACCTGAGCCGAAGTCAGCCGTTTAACTAACGGAGCCCCCAGGCGCCCCTGCTCAGTGTATTTCTAAATGCAGAGCCCAGCCGCACAGGCAGAGGGTGCTCACAGCCCCTGCGCGCTGCCCGCGATTGGCATCCTGTGCCTCTAATCTCCCCAGAGCATTAGTTACTAACTTCAGGCAACGGTGCCATTTCTTGGGACAGGGAGTTTTAAGTAAGCCCTTGGTGACTGTTTTCGAATTGGTTTCACTGGTTTAATGTCACCTTGAAGCTGGTGACACTGCACCTGCCCGGTTTCTCTGTTTTTATCTTTAGTTCCTGACAGTGAGAGAGGAAAATGATAATAGAATCACAAGTTTTAAATAATTGCCTTTCCTGGGGCAGTCAGTCTTTTGCTCATATTTTTAAAATATCTATCACTGTATTTATTAAGAATTTCTGCATTATCTGCTTACCACCCACCATCATACATCCTACAGCCTGATTTTGCGTGAGGTGATAATCAGCTTTAGTATAGGAGGCAGTGTGATCAGGATGGGAAGGTTTTCAGTCCTGGCACAAAGGTGAAGTTTCTTCTCTCAGAGGAGTTTAAGGAGAGGGGGATTTGCTGATGAAGGACAGTGAGTTCCGGGGCTCAGCGGGAGGAGGATTTTTGTCCTCGGGGAGGGAGGAAGGGGCGGTGGCTCAGGTTGGCCGCTGCGTGGAGTAGCTTTCTAAGACGTGATGGAAGCACTGAGAACAGTAGCCTGCAGTCATTTGCAAACTCCTCCCTCCCCCTTCCCTCCCTTTCTCTCACCCTCCGCCCCCTCCACCCTTTGCTTCGGTTTGGTTTTGTTTTTCTGTTTGTTCATTTCACTGTCAGAGATTTATTTAAACCTTTTCTTTATAGAATCTAGTTTCATTTGACTGAAGTCATAGTGCTTTGTAATAGTCAGGAGTCGAGGTGGTTTCACTGGTTAATGTCACGGAATGTTAGACACCAGCAGTGGCGTCAGGACCTCCCTCAACCTAACAGGCCTTTGAGTGAGATCGATTCCTTGACTTCTAAATGCATTTAATCCGTATTCAAATTATAAGAACAGTGCTCAGTTTCACACTGAAGGGAAAGAACTTATATAAAACTGAGCATTTGTTGTGAGGAATGGGTTGGTGATTTCATTTGAGGAATTTTCCCCCTGCTGGTCAGTGCCTTCGTTTTGTATTGTACCATCTATATTCTTTCTTCTTTGCAACTTAAAATCAGTTTTGCTCTACATTTTGTGTAAAGAGTGTTGAACCTTAAGGGATTGGAGTGTTTCCTTGATCGACTGTTCTTATGATGCTGCATAAAACCTAGGGCGGGTGATTTAAACACAGCTTCTATCAAAAAGTACATATGAACAAGAGGATTAGGGTAGCCAGCTACATCATGTGGCTGGAAGTGAAAGTTGACCACCAGCCGACTTGACTGTGTTCTTGACTAGTCAGTCACTGAGTGAGAATTCAGGATTTCCAGAGTTACGATACGAATCCATTATTCCATGTGAAATGAACGAATGACCTGCAAGTTGAAACTCTGTGAGCCTTGTGAAATCAATCATTAAAGGACTGACCAGATAATTATGATATAGGTGTGCAGTTTTTCAGTGCGTGGAATTTTCTGAGAGCAAATTGCAGCAGTATTAGAAAAAACACTGTCGATACATAGTTCTAAATGTCTCCATTTCTATTTGCTCGTATTATTGGTTTCCATTTAGCATTTTAGCTGCTTTTGCTGGGGGGCGGGGGCAGGGTACTGTTTGCCTTTGCTTGGTAAGCTTGGCAAGACTTCTTTTACGTGGTAGGTGTTCAGGATTTTTCCTCCCTTCTGAATCATGAACCCTAACCTCATCTCCCTCATTCTTAAATTACAGCTGACTCTACAGTTATGAGAAGACTCAGCTATTTGACATAAGTCCCTCTTGTTTGCTAGTTTGTATGTCACAGTGTCTTATTTCTGTATTTGAGGTTGAGTATCGTGCTCTTAACTTTCTTTGCAAAGGCTCTTCTAACAGCTGTGCTTTCAATCCTGTTGGCATCCGCTTTACACGGTGCTGCTTTCATTTACTGAAAGTCATTTACCCTTGCATTTTTGAAAAAAGCCAGAACTATGCTTCTGAAATAATATTACGATCACCTTAATGCTGCCAGCGATAGCGGTTATGAAGATTTCCTTCCGTTCTTTTCTTCCTGTGCACATGTTCACACAGGAGTAGGTACAGTGCACATGCAGCTGTGATTTTTGATGTTTCAGTTTGCATTATGCTGTGAGCAGTTCCTTACGTTATGCGGTCTAATATTATGTTTAGGGACCGAAACCGTCCCACTGAATTCCTCTGTGGTGGTATTTTACCTTCTCACAGTTGGATCATTGGATCTTTAGACTGTTTCTAATTTGTCATAGAGTTATTATCTTTGTGTGTATGGCGATTTTATTTTATTTATATATTTACTCACTCATTTTTGAGAGAGAGAGAGAGAGCACATGTGCGAGAGAGGGAGAGAGAGAGGGAAAGAGAGTGCGGAGCCCAGAGCAGGGCTTGCCCTCACCTGGTATATGCGCCTTGAACTCGTGAACTGGGAGATCCTGACCTGAGCTGAACTTGGATGCTTACCTGAGCCACCAGGCACCCTGGCAGTTTTATTATTATGAAATATTTTCTAAGGAAAAACGCCAGGATCTGAGGTTAGTAGGTCAATGTATCATATTTTATGGCATTTAATACTCATTTAGTATATATTTATCAAGTCACTTTTACAGTTTATGCTTTCATTTTAGCCTAATTAAATGGGCAGTTATACAACTTCTTCTGTATAAATGGCAGTGACATTATTTTAATATTTTTATTTGAAGCAAATAAGCATCTTGCCATAGTTAAATAGCTGCTTTTCCTTACGTGTGAATTGCATCTCTGTGCCTTTTGTTGTGGTACATTTAAAAGACCTTGTCTGATCCCAGTGTAAATGTAAATCACACTTAGATTTGAATTCCTACTTTGCCACTATGTATCTGGGTGACTTTTTAAAAAATAATTTTTCAGGGTACCTGGGTGGCTCAGTTGATTTAGTGGCTGACAGCTCAGAGCCTGGAGCCTGCTTCAGATTCTGTGTCTCCTTCTCTCTCTGCCCTTCCTTTGCTCATGCTCTGTCTCTCTGCCTCTCCAAAATAAATAAAATGTTAAAAAATGTTTTTAAAATAATTTCTCAAAGTCTCGAATGTAAATGGGGATAAAATCAACCAAATTTAAGGGATGCAGCCACGATAGTATGAAAACTTGTATTCCTATGTTCATTTATTAGAACACCAAAAATAAACTTTAAAAAAGCAGAGGAGAGGAAATTAAGGAGAGATGAAATGAATGGTTCAGGATTTAAAATATAGATGTGACTAATAATGCAAAATAATGCAATATGCTCTTAAATGGATCAGTAAAATAGACTGTCTTTGGCTACCCAAGACCTAAAATACAAATCTTAATTAAGGAATCAGAAAGGGACTATAACTCTAAACAGGGACATTATGAATAATTTAAGAGGGAATACTATATACTAATACATTTGAAAATTTGGATGTAAGGGCCAATTTGAGGAAATTCTAAGTCATCGAAACTGAAGAAGAGTTTAGGAACGTAAATGCACTATTAGCCAATGAAAAGTCTGAAAGGTTTGTTAAAAGCACCTCAAGTGGCATGATGTTTTCCAAAACTTTACTGGATAATTCAACCAAACATTAAAGAGAAGAAAACTCCTACGTCATATAAACTATGTATTTGAAAAGTTGGAGTAAGAGCTCATTCAAGGAGGGAAGTTTATCCCTGACGTGAAAGTTAGAGCCTCACACACAACAGAACAAAACCGTCGGCCACTTTCACTAGTGCAGACTGAGGGTAGAGACGCTAAGTAGGTAAACGCGGCAGCACTGTAGTAAGAGTAATTTTTCATTGCCGAGGGCGATGGTGAGGAGGTCGGTCCAGTTGATCCTGCAGGAGATGCAGGTGCTTTGGGCCCCGGTAGGGACAATGGAGGTGGGGAGCGGAGCCTGGACGACGGATGAGGTTCCCGATGTGTCTGGAAGGTAGAGCCGGTCAGCGCAGCCCCCGGTGTAGATCACGGGGACGTGCTGGTGCGGTGGGTGTGCCTGGCCCGCGGGGACGGGCTGCCTCTACATGGGGGCGGGGGGGTCATCAGGTGCCCAGGTGTGGACGTGCCGCCTGAGGGACCTAAGAGGTTTCTGGACAGGGCTGCTAAGAAGGTGGTCGGGCGTCCGTGTGTGGCGTTCGGGTGAATGAAGTGAATCGGGATTCGAGTTAGAGGTTTCTTGGAAATGGTGATTCAGGAACCGCAGCCCCGGACAGGAGGGGACACGTGAGGCTGGAGGAGGTGACCGAGGGCACCGGTGTGGTCGGAGTGAGAGAGGACCGCGGAGACGCTACACGTGGGACATGGGAGGTGGCCGAGCCGGGTCCGTGCGGCGGCGGTGAGGACGTCCATGGCCGGACGGGCAGCAGGCTGACGTCACAGGGGGTGCGGGGTGACCCTGGGGTCACTGGTGACATCGCAGAGAGTGCCTCCCTGGAGCCACAGGCGTAAGCGCAAAGGGAGAGAAGTGCGGCGGCCAGTCTAGACGGCCGAGTCGTGGGGGGCGTCCCCTCTGGGGAGGGGGGCGGGGCCCAGCCGTGGGGGGACCCGGAGGTAGACCGGGCGTCATTTTCTCAGTCCCGCCTGTGCGGCTCCAGGCCCGGTGCCTGCACGTCTACACTCGGCAGGCGCGGTCGCTGTTGTGAGGAGGTCCTTGGGGTCGCCTCTGGGCGCACCCCATGCCTGCGGCTGCCGTCCCAGCCCGGGACTTGGTTTCTAAGTCAGACCAGTGACTTATTTCTGTCATGGATGTTGTCGCAAGCTGATACCTGCTTTTACTTTTTCAACATTTATTTATATTGAGAGACGGAGGGAGGGAGAGAATCCCAAGGGGACTTCGCGAGTGTCAGCAGAGCCCCACGCGGGGCTCAAACTTATGAGCTGTGAGATCCGACCTGAGCCGCAGCCAAGACTCAGACGCTTAACTGACGGAGCCCCCCAGGTGCCCCTACTTGGATTTTAAAACTTTTTTTTAAAGGGTCAGTGGCACCCTCTTCACTACCTCCCATTCTCTTTGTCTTGGAGGCTCACGGCCTTCCGTGACTTCCTGCGAGAGCTCGCTCCAGAACGTTCCTGCCGGGGGTGTCTGTTTATAATCCACTTTACTCTAACGTACCTAAACCTCATATGTGGTACTTCGTATATAGCATGGGCTTGGCTGGTTCTTGTAAAGTTAAACATACCTGTACTTTTTGACCATGAACTTTACTCTTTCAGATTTGCCTAAGATAATTGAAAGCCTGTGTTCACAGAAAGACTTCTGTGCTCTTCCGGGTTCACAGGAAGATGTCCAGGGTAGCTTTATTCATAATAGCCCAGAGCTAGAAAACCTAAACCCACCCCCCCAGGGCCGACGCTGGTAGAACAGAGACACACACTGTCCGTTCTGAGTCACACAGCAGCTGGCGCCAGCGGTGGGAAGGGACAGAGCCCTGGGACCCGGCGGTGGAGTGTCAGGCAGGTAAACGAGGGGTCAAAACAGGACGCGTCGTATGTGTCTATTCAGATGGCATTTTATCATAGGCAAGACCAGTCTGTGGCCAAAGAAAGTCACCATCAGTGGTAGCCTCGGGGGCAGGATGATTCAGAAGGACCACAGAGAGACTGTACAGAGACATTAAATGTCCTGTGTCCTTTGTCATCATCATTATTATTCTTACCGTTGTTGTTGTCACTGGGATGTTTTTTATTTTAAAAAAATATTTCATTTAAAAATTACTTTTTATTTTTGACCACTAAGAAAGAACTGCCTAGGCTTCCGTGCACGTGCTAGTGTACAACACGCTGATTTGCACGCGTGTGCGTGTGACGTGATGGCTGCGGTCAAGTTGACCAGCACACCCTCCCTCGCAGGGCCGGGGGTCATGCGGCGAGGACGCGGGGGCCTCGGGCCTGCGGTTTCCGAGTTCGCACTCCCGCGGTTCTGCGCTGGTCCCGTCCTGTACACCCGATCCCGGACGTTTTCATCTCAGAGCCAAGTTTGTAACCTTTTTTATTCAATGTGTGCATTTAGTAGTTACATTTATCGGTGTAGAAGCTAAGTAACCACAAGTGTGCAGTGGCATCCTGGAGGTGGCTGGCTCGTCACGAGCCTGCTGAAGGCCACGCCGCGGCCACGTGCGTTGCTTAGACTCACACAGGGTTGTGTCCGTCATTTGTGGGCGCAGGGCCCAGACGGCTGCTGAGTGAGTGAGCAGGGGGGGGACGCTGCTTCCCCGGGCCTACTTCCGCTTTCTTCTCGTCTTTACGTTTAACGTCCTTTTGTGGACAGATGTTTTCTCTACATAAAGGAAGAGAGACTTGCGTATTGACCGGCACGCACCTAACACCTGGCTTCAGTGAGGACCGTTTGGCTATTCCTGTTGCGTCTACATGTCCCCTCCCCTTTTTGATCGCTGGTGTCATTTAAAGCAAATCTCTGTCATCGTTTAATTTCAGCCATAAAGACTCTGGATGAGTCTCTAATGGGAAATGACATTTTCTACAAGAACCTCACTTACATGCCGTCTTCATGCCTGACAGCCCCTCGTAGCAATAATATCTTCATACTTGAGCCAAATTCAACTTCCCTCGACTGTCTGAAAAGATTCTTTTTAAGTTGTTTTCATCAAATCAGGATCCTTAAATGGTTACATGTGGCATTGGATTGGTATGTCTCTGTGTCTGTTTTAATCTTTAAGTTCGTCTCTCTCTTTTTTAAAATGATCATCTTTTAAAAAAATTTTAATTCCAGTGTAATTGAATACAGTGTTCCGTTCATTCCGGGTGTATAATATGGTGATCCGCCTGTTCTGTGCATCACTCAGCGCCCGTCACAACACACGTACGCTGTGATCCCCACCACTCATCCCCCATCCCCTGCCCACCTCTCTTCCGGTAATTTGTTCTCTTATGTAAGAGTCCAGTTTTTGTTCCTTTTTTTCATTCTTTGTTGTGTTTCTTAAATTCCCCATATAAGCGAAATCATATGGTATTTGTCTTTCTCCCACTGACTTACTTCACTGAGCGTACCACCATCTAGATCCATCCGTACCGCTGTAAATGGCAAGGTCTCATCCTCTTTCGTGGCTGAGTGATCTCCCGTTGTGTTGACACCACACCTTCTTTGTCCCTTCATCTTTTTGTGGACACGTGGGCTACATCCACGCTTTGGCCATCGTAAATAATGCTGTTGTCAACATAAGGGTGCGTGTAGCTTTTCAAATCAGTGTCTCCATGACCTTTGGGTAAACGCTCAGAGGTAGAAGGACTGGATCATATGGTGGTTCGATTCTTAGTGTGCTGTGGAGCCCGCAGACTGTTTCCACAGCGGCTGCGCCAGTTTGCATCTCCGCCAGAGTTTGTGACCTGTGGCCTTGCTCTCCCCGTGCCGCCACCCCCACCTCAGCCCCGGACACCTGCCAATGTGTTGTATACACTCCTGTGAGGCCGGCCTTTGAGATTCCACGTGTAAGTGAGACAATGCAGTCTCACCTGTGCAGTTGGTCTTTCTGTGTCTAGTCTATTTTATTTAGCATAATGCCCTTTAGTTTCATTCATGTTACACAAATTAGCAGGATTTCCTCCTTTTTTAGGACTGAACTTCTCTTTAATATTTAATTTTGAGGGAGGGAGGGAGGGAGAGAGAGAGAGAGAGAGGAGAGCAAGCAGGGGAGGGGCAGAGGGAGAGGGAGACACAGACTCTGAAGCAGCTCCTGGCTCTGAGCTGTCAGCACAGACATGAGATCCATGAGATCATGACCTGAGCCGAAGTCGGACACATAACTGACTGAGCCCCCCGGCGCCCCATGGATTGAATAATGTTCTAAGATCACATTGAATCTAATTTACATGCCTACGTTGTGTGTGTGGCATTCTCTTGCTCATTCCTCTGTTGACAGACCGCTCGGCTCTTGGGAATAATCCTCACTGTGCGGACAGGGCTTCGGATCGGAGCGGTGACAGCGCGTTAATGCGTGAGCGGAGCGATGACTCGGGCGTCACTACCACTAACCCACCCAGTAGGTTGAGGACCGGAATGTGCAGCCTGACGAAGCTAAGCCCCGAGGTCGTAGGCTATCACGGACGGTGCGTGGTGAGAAGTAATTTAAAGGCTGCCCTTCAACCTCCTTGTTTGACAATCGGGAAAACGAAAGCTCAGAGTCACGGCGAGAGGACGCCCCACGGTCCGCTGCCGTGTCGCAAACGCCTTCTCGTTCTCATGGTGTGTGACGCCCCGTCCCGCCCAGAAGAGACGGGCGCAGCGGGCGTTCCTGGCCGCCCCGTCCCCCGGTCTCCTGCTGTGTCCCGGAGGCGTATTGTGGGAGAAAGGAGTCGGCCTGCGTGTCACGTCTGCAGGGCCTCCTCTGGTGGGTGACAAGGACCCGCCTTGAGACCAGCTACCGCCCTCCCCGGAGGAAAAGGGAAGTGTTCAAAGACTGAATTGGCTCCCGAAGGCCGGGCGTCGAGGGGTGGGGTGTTAGGCAGGACGGGGTCTCTGTGTCTGGGTCTAGGGGTACACACTCCGTCCCCGTGACCTAACCGCTTGCTTTCTCTGAGCCTCGCTTCTCTTTGGGTTCGCCTCAGCCTCAGATAAGCTCTTTCCCGGGACCTTGGGGGAAAAAATATAAAACAAGTGTTTCTAAGTACCGGCGAGGAGGAGAGAGGGTATGTTAGAACAGTCTTTCCTCCGCAGCTCCTCAGAGCTGGCAGCAGCCAAAGCGGGTCTTGCTGGCAGGTGGCGGAGGCACGGCATGCAGGGCTGCCGTGCTTTATCGGCAGCAGAATTTCAGAGGGCTCGTGACTTTTTCTGTGGGCTGGCCCTGTCACCTCGTGTCACCTGCACGAGAAGCGGACTTGGACGGTATCTGCAGCTAGACAGTGAGCGGGGAGTTAGGACGGGCCGTTAACCAGAGTTGCCGTTAGCAGCAGAGTCACAGAACCTGGTCCGGGGGCCTGCGGGTGGCCTGGTTCGTGTGCAGCAGAGCAGGGGGGTCGAGTTAAAGGGGCCCCGGGTACAGGAGGCCCAGCAGGGGCCTGATTTGGGGGCCAAGATGGGGGTGGCCGCACTGGGTCAGGGTCTGAGCGTAGAGTCCGTCGGTTTTGCAGTCGGTGGTAAAGCGTAAGGATTTGCCAGTGGGCTTCTGTTGTGATGCGTAGAGATCATGTGGGTGGGTTCCTTTCTGTCGTTCTCTCTGCTGGGGAAGCTCGTGTCCGGGTTTCTGCAGGTCTCATGCCTTCACCCCCTTTCAGCGAGGATCTTTCAGGGCGGGATTCTGTCCGTGTCTGAGGACGCCCGTTCCAAATGTGGGTTCCCAAACTGTAGTTCCCACAGGTGCTCGCACACCAGCCGGGGCTCGCACACAGCTCCGTGGCTCACCTGCTGCCCGCCGCCCCGCTGCCTGGGACACCATCGCACAAAAGTAGCGTCCGTGTAGAGCAGCGTCCGTGTGGAGCAGATGTCCAGCCGTCCCCCGAAAGCCTGGCGGTTTGTGCCTCCCTCCGTGCAGTCACCCAGAAAGATGGCCGCGGGCCTTTGGAGTGAGGGGAGGATCTGCGCTCTCAGCGTTCAGCTGTGAATCCGGGTCCTTCCTCAAGAAGTCCTGCTCTCTGCCTCCGCTTTCTCTGTTCAGGAGCTTCTGGGCCTGTGAAATGACTCCAGCCCGGATGCATCCCGTGCTCTGACTTGCTGTGGAGAATCAGGTCAACTTGTGTTCATGAAACCTAGAGCCTCTCTGTGTAGACAGGTGCAGACAGCGGGCCTGCCTGTCTTCTCCTGTTCCAGGGACCCTGGGGTCAGCAGCCACTGCTGGCCAGCGCCCTGCGGTGGCAGCCCCAGGCTGTCCGGGACGCTCCGCCTTGTCTCTGGATGTTGCTGTAGCCACGTGGCCCTCCGTCCAGGCCCCAGTGGGTTCAGAGACCCCGCTGGATGGGCCCTGGCCCACAGCACAGACCTGTGCGCCTGCCGGTGCACCGCCAGGGACGCATTTCTCACAGGCTTGGTGAAGGGATTGTCGGTGATAATGCAGTTTGGGGACGGGTGAACAGGTCTTCCAGAATAAATCCACGCTAGCTTTCCACTCTTGCTCAGAATGAAGATAGACCAGGAAGGGCTGGTGTTCCAGCTGCATCTGAAAAAGTGCTGGCCGCTCTGGGACCGTGTTCCCCACCAGCACAGATACGTGGAACCCAGCATCTCTGTTTAGTGCACTTCACTGTGTGAATCCCTCCAACCGTTCTGTCCAGGGGAGTGCCCGGGGCGGGGGGTGGTGGTGGATCGTCAGGATCGCCGGGACCTGTCGGCAGAACGATCGAGGGATGGATTCATCTTCTTCCATTTACTCATTCACACCCATTCGTTCCCCACCCGTTCACTGAGAACAGTGAGCAGAACAGCAAGCATGTGCACCGACATGCATGGAGCTACAGTCAGATAGTCAGCCAAAGACACATACCACATGATTTCACTCATGTGTGGAATTTAAGAAACAAAACAAATGGAAAAACAAAGTGGGGGGAGGGGAGAAAGACAACCCAAGAAACAGACTCCTCACTACAGAGAGCAAACGGATGGCTTCCAGAGCAGACGGGGGTGGGCCGTGGGGAAATAGGTGATGGGGACCTAGGGCTGCGCTTGTGATGAGCTCTGGGTGGTTCATGGAGCGCCGAGTCATGGTACTGTATGCCTGGCGCTGACGTGACCCTGACCTTGACTGGACTGGAATTTGAGAAGAAAGAATAACGGCAAGTAAGAGACGTTCAGGAGTGAAAGACGCCTGAGTGGGTAAGAAAGAGAAAGCTGGCTTCAGACGCTGTCGTAGGCGGACTGCGGCCGCCCTGTGTAGAACGCGAGAGGCCGTCCCGTGGGGAGGATGTTATTGTAAGTGGTGGGAAGAATTTTAAGCCAGGACGTGGCAGAATCTTACTTTGTTTATGAAACTTACCATGGCGATTCTTTGGAGAACAGGCTCGGGGCGCCAGGCTTGGTAGCAGGAAGCTTCTAGAAGATGGCATTTCAGTCCTTGGAGAGAAGACACAGCAGCAGCTTGTGCTGGAGTAGCTACAGGCTGGCGCTCACCTGCCCCCAAGCCCCAGCCACTGCAGTGCAGCCCAGAGCTTTGGGGGCAGCCAGCGGGCCGTGCCCTCTCCTGGGCTGGGGGGAGAGTTTGGATCCGACCAGGGCAGTGGCCCTGTTGGTGCAGGTGGACAGAGAATAATAAACTTCCTTGTGCCCAGTGCTGCGCAGGTCACTGGCGTTTCTAGCATCTCACGGTGCTTCATGCAGTTAGCAAACTTTGTGCTACTTTTACTGAATAGACACCTAAAACCTCAGAAATAAAGTTGCAATTTGTAGCACTGGATATTTTAATATACATATACATGGAGTCTGTAAATAATTCTAACTCACAGCAATTTTAATATGCAATTCGTTTTTAGATTATAATATTTAAATAAATGTTCTTTAAAAGTATAATGTGTAAAAGCATAAAAGAAAGTATGTACATAAAGTGATATAAATAATGAAATGTTTTCCAAATCAAGGAATTTTTATTTTATTATATTTAATTATGCCTTTTCTTTTTCTTTCTTTCTTCTTCTTTCTCTCTCTCTCTTTCTCTTTCTTTCTTTCTCTCTCTCTCTCTCTCTTTCTCTCTCTCTCTCGCTCTTTCTTTCTTTCTTTCTCTCTTTTTTTATTAAAAGTACCAAGACACGAACATGCAGGGAGTTGTGTATGAGCTAAACAGCTACATTGAACAGCGCTTGGACACAGGCGGGGACAACCAACTGCTCCTTTATGAGTTGAGTAGCATCATTAAAATAGGTAAGAAATGCTGTATGTTCCTTCCGGTAGGACGTTTGAACCGAGGTTTCTTTTATTCTGTTGCATAAAATGGAAAAAGCAGTAGACTTCCTCCAAGACAAATGCAAGTCATTTATTTACTTCCATTCTTGGGCTAAGTTTGAAGTGAAAATATTTTATTATGAAACTACCAGAATGAGTCAAACCTAAAAATTCCTAAATTATCCAGTCTCAAAACAGTATCTGCCAGATGTGTAAGTGGAATATACTATGCTTCCTAAATAAAGTCTAGTTTCTTTGGAAACTGTAGTTTGATTGAATTAAATTACGTCTTTACGAAGGAAATCATTTTTAAGCAACAAAAAGCATTTTCAATTTATTTGGGGACATGACGGATTTACATACTGTTATCACCATTTATCTGATATCAGGGGAAGCTGTGGTAAAGGCAGGCCAAATATTTGACCCAAGGCCGCACGAGTGAGAAGGAGTGAAGCAGGAGTCTACACTCCAGTAGTAGTATCTGTTACCTGCTGTGGGGACGGCCTCCGCGTGGCCCTGAGCCGCGTCAGGGAAGTCAGGCCATGTTCTCTTCAGCGATGCGATGTGGCACATACACCGTTTTGTTTGCTTGGTGCTTATACTGATGATTCATTATTATGAATATCGTGTCTGGTATTTTTAGTACGTTCAAAATTAAAGACAGTTCTTAAACATATGTTCCAATAGCTGTCATATTTCAAGTTACACAGATATGTTATTACATAGTACCTTGGCTGCTATTTGCATTTGGGGATGCCACATCCTAAACTTGGCAAGAGCTGATAGATAGTGAGTGGCAGTGTTCTGTGTCATTGAAGACAGCCGTGGAGTAGTTTGCTCGCTGTAGTGCATGGCCATCAGTTATGTTGACAAGCCCTTTCACAAGATTCCTAGCTGAGGTTTTGCCGTAAAGACTTCCTCCATGGTCTGTTCTTCCACTGAGATTAGTTTCTTCCTTTTTTATTACTTTGGCAGCCACAAAAGCCGATGGATTTGCACTGTATTTCCTTGGGGAGTGCAATAATGTAAGTATCTGAATTTAGACTTTGGTGCTCTAGATAAGAACACATCATTAGCTTTTTGAAAAAGATAAACCGTGTTACAAACAACAAATATATGTCACTTAAGTTCTTCCAACTCGTTTTGTACTTCGTTTCTACACACAGTTGTTGCCAGCTGGAAATTAGCCATCGTGGCAACTTTTAGGCATAAAATCTTACATTTACTTACTGTTTTGGTTTTGGCTGGTGGTGTCCCATCTTCCGAATGGCATTTCTAGACGGTTTTGTCCAGAAGGTATTTCGGCCGGGGTGTCACGGACAGTTTATGCCCTTTTCAGCATGCTGTCTGCCGTAGAATCCAACAAGAACAAAAGTTGAGCATTTCTTATGTGATGTTTTAGATTTCTTTAAGGCCACTGAGACAGGGCCGGGACGGAGTTACGGCGTGGAGACCCCCCGCTGGAGCCGTGGCTCAGCCTGCTGCCCGGCGAGCCGGCCTCCCCAGCGTGCTGTCCGGCAGCCCGGAGCCCGTTTCTGTCCAGCTCACGCAGAGCCCAGCCCGTTGTCAAATGCAGCGCGCCCAAGTGTCTCCAGATGTTCGGCTTGCTGGCCTTTGACTTCTGTTATGATATTAAAACCACACACGTAACATCACACAAGAATACTCTGAGCCAATAAGGATTACGTTCATAGGTTAACTATATAGAAATCATTTACAAATGAATTTGGAAAATGTTTACTGTGTATTTCTTAGATGTTAGGCATTGTTATTTGAGACTTGGGGGTTATTTTTTGCAGTGTGGTACTTGTATTCATGAGTAATCAAAATGTGTGCTATATAAAAATGTTAACAGGAATAGAGACGCAAGTGTTCTGAGACGTTTAATGGTGCTCCTGAATAATACAGGAGTGCAAAGGCTGAAAAGCAGTTGCACAGAAATATTTCCTGGCTCGTTTACGGAACCCGTCATTGATCCTCTTTTGTTCTGAGCCCTCCTCCCCCTTGCGTAGTAAACGTTTATGTTGCAGGACTAAAAGCTCCTCAGGGCGGGGCCCTTTTCCCACTAATCCTTGCAGTCACCCAGCCTCTCACCTAAGGCCCTCCCTGTACAGAGACCGGAGTTTTATTATGTTGAATTATTCAGATGTCACGACTACTTCCCAAAACTTTAAATGGTATTTCAGACACTGGCAGCATTTTTAAATGGCTAAACTGTTAAAATAAGAAATCTCACTCTTCCCTGTTGGTTCTAAACACTTATTTCTAAAGTTTTGGGATTAAATTTGGAGACTAAAATCCAAAATTTGGGACCAAGATTAGGAATTCCTTTTTAAAACCTCCTGTAGAGTTTGCAGTTGCACTGAACGTGTACCGGTGCGCATGTCAGCCCGGTGCAGTCGGGAGCGTGCCGGTCTCGTTGTGACGCCCTGGATCTGCCGGCGGCTCCCAGGCCTTGGCCTTGGCAGCAGACTCGGTGCGCATGGCCCTTTTCTTCAGTCACAGCGATTTGTGACCCAAACTTGGATCCATCCAGTTCTGTGATGAAACCTGGAGGCTGGACTCAGCATTTCTAACTGTTGACACGAAAAGACGTGAGTCCGCCCGGGCACTGAGGCAGCCCCGTGGGTGACCGTCTTCTGCTCTGTGGGGGAGCACGGGGGGTGGGGGTGCAGAGGTCCCAAAGGGCAGGCAGCAGGAGGCCCGGGTCTGCAGGGTGTGAGGGCTCGAGAAGTCCTTGACTCGGGGAGCCTGCGTTCAGGTCCCCAAACCCCGTCTTCTTCGTCACTTGGCTGCAGTTTTTCCTTTTATTCTGGCAGGCTTGTTTATACCTTGACCTCCCTCCGTGAAGTAGCCTCCTGGAATGTGCAGCGTAGAAAAACCTCGGTGTCAACGGCATCTAAAGCGTATTCTGTGTAGATCGATTCTAGCTCTTTTACTTTTGTAACCTGACTGAGGGGATGATATTCTATCCGGGCGCTAGCTCTTTGTTCTCCATTCCTAAGGTCTGTTACTTTCACTCTGCGTGCTTCTCCCTGGGGCCCCTGCTGCCTTGGCCCCCACGTGCCTGGGGACAGCTGAGTACGTGGCCCGATTGTAGCTTACGTTGACCTTCCTGAGTCAGATCTCAGTCTGTTGAGCCTTCCTAGTATCGCCTGCTTCTCCTTCGAGAACTTAGCTACGTCGGTAGTTGGACGCTTGGGCTTTGTGTGATGACTTGTTCGTCGGGCTTTCTCTAGAAGGTACGCTTCATGAAGGCAGACACCTAGGGGGTCACTCACTGCTGTGTCTTGTTCACCACATGTGTCCTTCTGTGCGTTCTGTGCAGGCAGCTGGGCACCTGGTGTCTCCCTGCCCTGGGGGCTGCTGCAGGGGGGAGGCAGCCTGGGGGGAGGGAGACCGGCCTGAAGCCTTTATTTTTTATTTATTTATTTGTTTAATGTTTTTTATTTATATTTGAGAGACAGAGAGAGACAGAGCAAGCAGGGGAGGGTCAGAGAGAGAGGGAGACACAGAATACGAAGCAGGCTCCAGGCTCTGAGCTGTCAGCACAGAGCCCAACTCGGGGCTCAAACCCACAAACCGTGAGATCATGACCTGAGCCGAAGCCGGACGCTTAACCGACTGAGCCCCCCAGGCGCCCCCGAAGCGTTTCTTTAGATGCATCTACCCAGTTACCTCTTTCTTCGATCCTCACTCTTCTCGAATCTCAGGTCTTCCATTTGGAACCCGTTTTTTTCTGTCCCCTAGATCTCCCTGAGTGACAGGATGCTGAAGGGAGACTCAGTTTTTGTCGGAATATGTCTTCATTTCTTTGTCTCCGTGAAATGCATCTCTGCTGGATAGAGAATTCAGACTGATCAGATTCTCTCTCTGTATATTGACTTCAGCATAGTTGCTTTTTGGTTTTTTGTTTTCCTCTCGGTTCTTCAGTATGGCTTTTTATTTCCTGGATATTTTTCAGGTTTATCTTTTATTTCTTGGGATATATTAACGAAACCTTTTATATTGTTTTTTATTTGTTCAGAATTTACATTTCTTGGCTTTCGCTTCATCCACCTGTCACCGCTGCTGCTCATTTGCTGGTGTGTTTCGTTCTGTTCTGTTTTGACGGTGGGTCGTATTCTCCCTCGGGCCTCGTGAAGCGTCCGCTCTGGAGGGTGGTGTTTCGGTTCCTTTCCTGGAGACGGGGTGTGTTTGCCGGCCACCCAAGGCACTGCCGATCAGGACGATCTCCAATGATCTCGTGAGATGTTTTCAGACGACCGAGGAGCATGGACTCCAGCCTCCCACCCGCGCGGTCTCAGTTCTGGTTTCTCAGAAGAGGTTTTTATTTCTCCTCCTGCGGAAATTCAGGCTGCTCTGGTGGCCTAGTCACGGCCTTGCAGCTGGGACCGTGTCGACCTGAACCTCCAGCTCACGTGAGGCGTTGGCCCTGTGCCAGTCCTGGCTCCCGTGACGCCCTCCTGAGGGAGGGTCAGGACAGCCAGGCTTTGGTTGCTTTCCAGAAAAATCCGGCCTGGGATTTGCTTGCCTCGCAGGTTCCTTTATTGATTTCGTTTCAGGTTTCTGTGGATTCTGTCCGTGCTTCTCAGCGCAGCAATGCGTCAGAAAGGATTGAAAATGCCCTTTGTCCAGCCTGTAAAAAGTTAAAAAGAGTTTTTTCCGGAGTATCAAATTATCTAATCTGCCCTATTGCTTGAACAGACGTTGACATGCTTCTAATATGTAAGCTGACTGTATTAACAAGATAAAGCTTTTATTTTTCTGGCAGCAGAGAGCATACATGTGTATTTTCTTATGTTCCTTCCTTTGTAAAAGGAGAAGGTTATAGATATTTGTATGACTTTTTTTAAAATTGCCTCTGGGTTTTGAATCATAGTTATAAAGCCTTATTGAAATAACTCACATATATAACAAGATATATATGCTTTAGTGAAAAAATTATAAATAAGGTAGCCCAAATAGACTGAGATAAAATTTTTAGTCTATGTCAAAAATTCCAAGGATTAAGATGGAGATGGGATGAATTATAAAATTTTTATACTTATAAAAGTATTGTTTTCTTTTTTTATAAATAAGATCCAGCAGGAATTAAATAATCTCTGAAATTGATGCACTGATAAATATAATTCAAATAAGATTTATATATACCAAAAGTTCCACTAGTAGAATTAAAAACCCACATTAGTATTGCCAGAGAGAAAAAATTTGAAGAAAACATGGCAAGTTCAGGAAAAGATAGAAAACAAACTAAATCGTATTAAAACACTAAAAGTAAAACTTAAAATAGATTGTGGAACTCTCTACCAAAATATGTGATGACAAAATTGCAAGTAGAATAGACCCAGTTATTGAAAGAAAAAAAAACTTAAATTAGGTTTAAAAACTCACAACTGTCTTCAGTTTTTAGATGCCGCATAAACAAAGGACTTAAGAATGATTGAAAATAAAAAGAATTTTAGGTGGAGAAAACCTATTCTAGAAAAATGGAAATAAGAGGCAAGCAGGTACCCTAGGTATGATGAAGATGAGTTTTGGGGAACAAAGCATTAAATTGGAACAGGAGGTCACTTGGGATTTGTGAAGGGTTCAGTCTGCGGTGAAGGGAACCCTGTAACTTCCTTTACACAATCAATATTGATGCGTCGAATTGGTAAAGCAAAACAGTCTCACACACACACGCATGCACACACACACACACACACACACACACACAAAACCCAAAAGAACAGAAACACACAATAGTGTTTTAGTTATTGACAGATGAAAAACACAATTTGGAGAATGTTAGTAGATTCTATATGTAGGTTTATTGGAAAAAAACATATATTATTTTAGGATTTACCAACATGAACTTCCCTTTCCTCTTTGGGTTAGACCCTACTTTGGTGTGTTCAGCCCCCAGTGAGGAATTCAGATCCCCATAATGGCTAAAAACAAGGAAATTAAACAAAATTAATGTGCAGTGTAACTCTTTGGGGAAAATATAGTTAATGGGGTATTTAGGCAATAATGCTTACGGAAGTGAATTGTCGCAGTACTCAAACCCCGGACGACGTTGTCTGCCGTGGACAGTTCAGATCTTTGAAGCATCTTGTATGCATTTTTGAAGCATTAATAAATAAGGACAAAATAAGTTAATTCGCCAATTCAGCCCATTTTTATTGGGCACGACCCCCTGGTAGCAGTTGCGGCACTAGACACAGTGGTGTGATACACAGCTGCCCCTTGGGCGGGCCGGTGTGACCTGTGGGTGCAGAAAAAGCAAATCCCTGTGAACAAGGAACCTAAAGACTTTACACAGATGTAAGGCATTTACTAAGCTAATTAACACAAAGAGAAAACACAATTACTTATGTTTAATAATTTAGAAAATAAAACAATAGCTAGAATGAAAATGATAAGTTATGAGAGGCTACTTGTACTAATAAATGTAAAAGTCCAGAAAAAATGGGCAGTTTTTGAGGAAAATATGAATTGTCACATCGAATGCAAATAATGACAGGACTCCTGTAGACCAGTAAAGAGAAGAAACCAGAAACTGTGTCAGAAGAAAGCTCCTCTACAAGCCAGTAGGACACGTGTCCAGCCTCGCTGGGGCAGTCTGCTGTCCCTGAGAGCCGTGAGGCACCCCAAGGGGCTCCTTCATGCCGCGCCCCCCCCCCCCGCCCCCAGGGCTCCTCTCCTTCGGTTCCCGGGGCAGCCCTGCCGGAGAGACGTGTGCCCTGCGCCCCGGTTCAGAGCTGGGAAGGACAGCGTCCCAAAGCATCGGGATTCTGGACCTGGCCCGTATGAGTTCCAGGTCACTGCTTTGTGACTTTGACAAACTCTTAAACTTTCTAAAGCGTAATGTAACTCCCGTTGGCTACATGTTATGTCATGGATGTCACTCACTCAACACACCACTTAAACTACTTGCCGTGTGCCAAAACCTGTGCTAAATTGATGAGCACACAAAGATTATGAAAAACAAAGTGAAACGAAACCAAAATTCCTGTGGTCAAAGAATGCACAGGCAGGAGGGGAAACTGAGAAATCCGGGTCGCGTCCGGTCTTGGGTGCAGACGGAGAGGAACCCCGGTGCTCCGCGAGGCTGGGCTTGGGGGGTCGTGGGGGGTCGCATTAAAAACAACTCGATGACTAGCTCTGTGTAAACAGGGCCTGGAGGACCCTCACTTAGGAGATAAGATGGGAAAGTAAAGGACTTTCTTGGGTGAAAGCAGCAGTTTGTGACCCGTCCACAGTTAGGAGGGAGGGGGGGAGTATTGTAGGTCCTGGGCCTTTCCAGGGGCTGACGCTGACCTGCACGGGCGCTGATGACATACTGGTTGGAAAACCTATTCTTTCCGTGATAGGATTTTGCTTCATTAGGTTTTACCGTTTTTGCGAATTTTCTCTTCCATACCTAATCTTTTACTCTGATACATAACCTGCTTTGTAATCTTATCATTACACTCCTTCTTGTGTTATCCATTAGAGTTGTCTGGAAAAGCTGAAAACCTTTGAACTCATAAACGTTTTAATTCATACAGTAAAGTCATACATAGCTTTCCATATATTGGTGTTAGAAATCAGTTTATAGAAAGTACTTTAAAGGAACTGTGTGACTTTCTTCAACTGCACAGTGAACTTCAGGAGGCTAACTTTAAGAATCCTGCGGTGTTGGGGGCACCAGGGTGGCGCTTCGTTTGGGGTGAGTTCAACGTCTGTCCAGCTTTGGGATTCTCTCTCTGCCCCTCCCATGCACGCGTGCTCGCTCTCTCTCTTGCTCTCTCTCTCTTTCTCTCAAAATAAATAAACAAACTTTAAGAAACCTCTTAAAGAACCCTGCAGAGTTAGTTCTGTCTTTAGTTCCATGGATGCGGGGCCAGTTGCTCAGGCCCTCGTGCGTAGCTCTGAATTCGTTTGCTAACCGCTGCCATCTAGTGTCTAGTCAGAAAAATAACATAATGGTAGGCTAAAATAATATATTTTTTAAAATATTTCTAAAATTTAACTGATTGTGCGTTGAACCCTTAACGTAAAAAATGGAGTTTCATGAATGCAGTGGTCGTTGGCTTGTGTACAGGAAGGTAGGGAGGCCGACGTCTGCCCCGGAGGAATCTCTCTAATTGATGTCAGTGATTTTCCCGTTTCATCAAAAAATTAGGTTTTTAAATTAAATTGTGATAGTCTTTTCTGTTAATTTTCCATCAAATAGATTTCTCCAAATTTGGTTTCTTTAATCATTTGAACGCTTTTTCATTGCTTCATTGAGCCAACCTGTGGTCATGACAACTGTTAGCAATCCTAGTGACTTGAAATTACCGGCCCTTGGAAATAAGCTGTATTTGTCGAGTCGCATGCTCTGAATGCAGATGATTTCTTCTCCGGGAAGAGCAGAGGTGGCTCTGGTTTGAAACTTTGGAATATTTCCTTGTTTTTGGTTGTTTTTTATTTCTAGCCTCTAAAATATGTTTGTGCTAATCAAAGTTTTCTCTGATTTATTATACAAGGTTACAAAAGGAATTAATTTTAGAGACTCAGTTCAACATTGGGTTTTATCAATAAACTGTATATTACAAGAACATGCATAAGTAGTCTCAGCACCTTCTAAAATAGTGCGTCGTGATGTTTGATAGAGGTTTCCCTTCACCTTCCAGTCAGACCCATGTCAAAAATCATAATGATTTTTTTAAATAAAGTTACTATTTCTTTTGTAATTTCCCTAGAACTTACACTCATTATTGGTTAGTGCATGAATGCAGCCCCTTTACCAGTGAAAAAGGCAGAGTATATCTTATAAACGATGAATTCTTTGGAACATTAAGAACCAGCACAGGATTTGTCTTGTCAGATCAGAGAATGTGCTACAAACCAGTCGTCATCCAAACAGTATGGTGGACAGATCAGTCGACTCGCACAGAGTTGAGGATTCAGAACCAGACCCCGGGTGGCTGGGGACCCGGTAGCGGTGGAGGTGGTGGTTTAACCGCTGGGGAGTAACGTTCGGGACACAGATGTCCATTCGGCGACTGCTGTGGAGTCAGTAAAGGTCGGCCTCACAGACCCTCCCTCTCCTTGAGTGCCTCTAAAACTCAGCCTCTAATTTAGAGGTTTGGTGTGACTTTTTCTGTTTGCGGTAACAGCAGCCAATTAGTCCGTTTGGCTGCAAAGTCGTACAGACCATGCTGTTACCGAACACCGAATTCAAACCAGTGACTGATATTCAGCCAGAAATGGGTGTTATGAAGGGAGCTCTGCACAGGGAATCCTATGGAGTAAAACACAGACACAAACAAGGACAGGAAAACCCCTAATGCAGAGGGGCAAACGTGAGACCACGTCCGAAACAGGTGTCAGTCCTTGGTTGGTCCTCATTCCCCCTCCTGTCTGAGCTCTTGACCTTCATCTGACAACTTACTCAGTACTATGTTAGCTCGTACCCTCCGCTCTCATTTGGAAACGTTCCTATTTGGTAAATGTGAACAGAAATTGGAAGGTAATTGCTAAAACAAGGATAAAGCTCCCACAGTAAAGAGCTATTTAATTTTTTGATAATTATTTCTTGTTTACAGGTTTTCCAGATTCAATCAAGTCATTGAAAGATTTCCAACCCTTTTGTTGTCAGAAAGCCCAAAACATAGAATGGCTTTCCGAAAGCCCTTGGTATAGTGTTTGCTTATCTGATTCTTGTGCCCCATATATGAGCCCTACATAGAGGCAGTAAGTATTTTATGATGTTAAATAAATGGACTCCTAGTAACATAGGGATGTGTAAGCTGTTCTTTCATTGTTGATTTGAAGGCTAATTATAATGTAAGATACTGTCAGATCTCGCCGTAAAGGGCATATACAGCAAAGCCATCCAAACTCATGTCTGTTGTAGATCTTCCAAGGACAAACAAAGCCAAAGACTATTTTTAAAAAAAATCCATTGGGGTACACGCGCTCCTATGCATCAGCACTTCTGCTACCCCAATGTTCATAGCGGCCCTTTCTACCATAGCCAAATCATGGAAGGAGCCTAAATGTCCATCACCTGATGAGTGGATCAAGAAGATGTGGTAGATATACACAATGGAGTACTACGTGGCAATGAGAAAGAATGAAATCTGGCCATTTGTAGGAGGGTGGATGGACCTCGAGGGAGTCATGCTAAGCGAACTAAGTCAGGCGGAGAAGGACAGATACCATATGTTTTCACTCATAGGTCTAACAGGAGAAACCTAACAGAGAACCATAGGGAGACGAAGGGGGAAAGAGCTGGGGAGAGAGAGGGACACAAATCATGAGAGACTATTGAATACTGAAAGCGAACTATGGACTGAAGGAGGAGGGGGAGGGAGGGAAGGGGGTGATGGTCATGGTGGGGGGCACGTGTGGGAAAAGCACTGGGTGTATTATGGAAACCAATTTGACAATAAACTATTAAAAATAAAACCCCAAAGCCAGTGCTGTTAGCTTGCTCCAGAGTCTGCCTTCTGTCACAGTCACGGTCACAGGAAGTTCGGCCAGAGCTCTGCAAGCCCTTCAGTTCAATTCAAGTTCATTTCCTGCCTTCTGTCTTTGGTAAAGGAAGAGAACGTTTCTCAGTGTCCTTCCTAGGATTAACTTTCTCATAGGTTGGGAAGTTCATTATTAACTCTGACTTTTCTTCCGGCTAAATATACCACATCCTTTACCGCGTTTTCTTGCAATTATCCCTTCTTCCTGTTCTTGAATAATTTTTCTACTCTTGTCTCAATCGTAAGAGACGGTGGCACACTGGCGTGGTAACGGTAGAAACTAAATCTGATCAACCTTACTTCGTTCATGCCAGCTGCATATTGGTGGTTAATAGAATTATAGTAACTTTAAAATTAGCGACACTGAAGTCTAGCCTCTTTAAAAATATGCGATGAAGTTGTCATTTGCCATCTTATATGATAAATTTTATTAAATTTTAAAAACTGTTTTAAAGCATATGACTTGTAATAAGCATTTTAAACTTAATCTCTTCAAAAGGATCATTTAAAAAATATTTTGCACATGCATTGTACTTAGTAGCAAATACTCCTTAGGCATAGTCTTAACTGGTATAGCTGTAGGTGTGAATAAAAATATTTTGAACTTCTCTTCTAATCTGTAAGTAAGGATTTATTTAAAGCAGCTGCGGCGTGCCTGCGCTCTGCCTTCCTTCCCTCCTCTCTGCTCTCGGCTGATGGAAGGAGCTCCGGTTAGAGGTTTACTCTCCCGTGAGTGTAAGTAAGATTTTATAGGGAGGAAGTGTTCTCGGACATGACACGGCCTTGAAGACCCCTTGTCTCATAAGTGTCTAATTAGATCCAACTCAATGTCTTCACCTAGAATTTGCTTAGTAAGGATTGATAGGAACATGTACAGCTTAGTGGGATTGTCCAATCTTACTGCTTCCAAGGCCTTCACGCTTTAACCTACAGCAGTCCAGTTTAAGATCAAAGTACCGTGTGGCCGAATTTACCTGACCCTTAATACTGTTCAAATTGAGTAGATAATCATATTATGGTTATGTCAAAATATTGCCCCCAATATCTCGGTGATTTGTTTTGATTAGCAATTCTTATTTAGTAGAAATTTATTCAAAGTATTGGATCTAGTAAAAATAACTGATCATATTTTTTAAAAATATGTCTATTTTAAAATAGCTTCAGAACGTCGCCTTCCCACCTGGTCATTTGAAAGGAAAAGATGCACCTAGATTTGTTCATAATTATTTGCACAGAGAAGAGCCAAGTGTTTTGATATCAAGAGTATTTTGAATCTGTAATTTTATAGTCAGGCCAGTGTAAGGAATGGGACGATTGAGTCACAGAAAAGAAAAGAAATTCTGTTTTGAACTTGACCTGTCGTCACTGATCCTGTCTGCAGAGCCATGTGCCGGCCTCTGGGGGAGGCTGGGCCCGATGGTCTCTGTCTGGCAGTACCTTGACCCCAAGGACCGCTTACTTTACATTTTATTATTTCCCATATATCAGGATGAGAGGCTATTATGTGAGTTTTTCTGCACCTGGACGTTGGTTTCAGTCCTGTATCAGGCCCGTGTTTTGTGTCCCGTTGGGAATACCGGAGAGAAGTTCCCCTCCGACGCCCCATTTTGATCATTGCAAAGCGTCTTCCTCGTTTTCGTTGGCTGCCAGAGGCTTCGTGACTGCTAAGTAACACCTCAGAGTCTGTGTGTGGTGCCGGAGCACGGGGAGGTCCGCGGCACCCAAAAACCACCTTCTTTCCTTCTTCCAGAGTCTGTGTGTGTTCACCCCACCTGGAATCAAGGAAGGGCAACCCCGGCTCATCCCCGCCGGGCCCATCGCCCAGGGCACCACCATCTCTGCCTACGTGGCCAAATCCAGAAAAACGTTGCTCGTGGAAGACGTCCTGGGGGTAAATGGCTTTTTACTTTTTGCGCCACTTGTCACCTAAAGTATTTATTTCATAAAGATGGCGAGTCATTTCAATGTTATGATTCAAGCCGCTTTGTAAAAGCATTAGAGCAAGGCGTAGATCAATAGATGAATTTGTATGTAAATGAGCTTAGGTCTTCAGAAAGCCGCGTCTTCTGATACCCACTGGGGGCTCTTTAAAACAGCTCTTACTTTGACGCGTGCGAGAACAGTTAGCCGTACACTGTACGTTTATATTCATGTCGTGACTCATGTAACGATGTGCAGCAAATGATTACTGTAGTTTTTTTAAGTTTAGTAATTTATTTTGAGCGAGAGTGATCACGATCAAGGAATGGACAGAGAGGGGGAGACAGAGAGAGAATGAATCCCAGGGAGGCCCCTTGCGGTCAGACGCAGGGCTTCATCCTATGAACGGTGAGATCACAGCCTGAGCCGAGATCGAGGGTCAGACGTGACCGCCCGAGCCGCCCCGCACCCCGGATGGTCACCGTTCGTGTTTTCTGTCTCGCAAGACGGGCATGAGTGAGTCAGCCGAGGTCGAGGCCGTGCTGTCCCGGTGTCAGCGGTGCCGCCCAACAACGGCTGGTCACTCCTGACCCCCGGGCTTGGTTTACGCCTCCGACACCACCTGGCCATCACTGAGGAGCTGGCTGGCCTCCGATGGCCTCAGTTCCCCGTGTTCATCAGTCCCCCACCTCCCCACCTCCCCCCCACGTGAGGCCAGCCTGGTACGTTCTCACGGTGGTGGCAGCGTTCCGGAGAAGACGTGGGACACGCAAGTGTGTTCTCACGCCTCCACTGGCATCACGCTTCCTACCCTCGTATTCGCCCGAGTGAGTCACATGAGCAAACCCGGCTCGGCGTCGGAGGGCACTGACGAAGGACGCGGGCATAGGGAGCGTGACAAAATGGAGCCCTTAGTGCGATCTTCCACAGATGGTGAGCGTCGTGATGAAATGTCACTGCCCGAGCTTAGACTAAAATTGACAAGTAGGGAAACAGGTGTATAGGCGTAAGGAAATTGCTAAGTTGGAGTCATGAGATCTGGGCTTTAATTTTGGTTTTGCCACAAATTACCTGCATAGATACAGATAGAGATGAAGAAGGTTACTGAAAGACCGGATCTTAGTTACAAGATAATCATGTGACAAGATAAGATGCAAACTACGACTCCAATGGCGATCCTACCGCAATATATACATACATCAAATCAGCATGCTTTATCCTTTACACTTCCGTAATGTCCCGTGTCAAATACACTTTCATTTTAAAAAGTGTTAAAAGATACTCTATAGGCTGTCACTTGAACATGTCTTGTTGTATATTCAAGCTTTCAGAAGTATTGATAGGAACATGTATATCTTAACATACATGATCTGTGAATTACAACTACTGCTGTGTACTTTTCTTGATTTATGAAAAGCTTCCTACAGACAGAAGTTCAATAAGTAGTATTAGTGTTTTGATATTAATTCATTTGACTTCCCTATATTCCTTTGAGTGATTGTTAGGCTAGAAAGTTATTGAAGTCAAGGAACCAATGTCATTCTTTATAAGTAATTGATAATTATTAGATAATTTGAATACTTAATATGGGCCTTTGAGGTTCAATCAGACTGACCATCATTAACATACACTTTGACATTATTTGGGGCGCCTGGGTGACTCAGTTGTTTAAGCGTCTGACTTCTGCTCAGGTCATGATCTCACACTTTGTGTGTTCGAGCCCCACAGCTCTGTGCTGACAGCCTGGAGCCTGGAGGCTGCCTCGGATTCTGTCTCTCCCTCTCCCTCTCTCTGCCCCTCCCTCGCTCTCACTCTGTCCCTGTCTCTCTCAAAAATAAATAAAGCATAAAAAAATTTAAAATAATACCATACAGTTTCTTATTATAACCTGAAAAAAAAGAAAAGGAGCCATTTTTATATATACATTCCTTCTTGTGGTAGTTACATGTGGAGTAATTTTCACTTGTGACTTTCTGCTGGTAAAGGCCCAGGGAGGTTTATGGCCCATAGAAAGGGACGCATAAATACATGTTAGCTGGCATAATTACTTCTGTTACGGCATGACGTTAATATATGTTCATTAATTAACTAAATTGTCCACAGGGATAAAGAAACATTAAAGCAGTATCTGTATTTAGGTGCCATGTTGTGAAGATAAACATTTCCTTGTTTTTTTCCCCAAATTTGTATTTAAATTCTCGTTAGTTAACATACAGTGTGATTCTGGTTCCAGAAGTAGAATTAGTGATTCTTCACTTACATATAACACCTGGTGCTCATCACAATAAGTGCCCTCCTTAATTCCCGTCACCCATTGAGCCATCCCCCCGCCTCCACTCCATCAATCTCACTTTGTTCTCCGTCTTCAAGAGTCTCCGAAATACGGTGCCTTTCTCTTTTTTTTCCCCCTCCCATATATTCATCTGTTTTGTTTCTTAAATCCCACGTACGAGTGAAATCATATGGTATTTGTCTCCTACTTGTTGCGCTTCACACAACGCACTCTGGCTCCACCCACGTCATTGCAAGTGGGAGGATCCCAGCCTTGTTGACGGTTAGGTCGTCTTCCACTGTCTGTATCCCACGTCTTCGTTGTCCGTTTATGAGTCGATGAATATTTGGGCTCTTTTCTGTCGTTTGGCTGTCGTTGGTGGCGATGCCCTAACCATCGGGGGGCATGTGCCCCCTAAGATCAGCATTTGCTTAAATATAGTTCATGGTTTCCATTGGCATTTGGTGCTCCTTTTAAAGGGACTGCTTTTCATTACAAGTATTAGGCAATTTCTGACAAATAAGAGGCATCACTTGATGATTCCATCTCTTCTACTGAATCTGCACCTTTTCTCCTTTCATTTTCCAGGATGAACGATTTCCAAGAGGTACTGGGCTGGAGTCGGGGACTCGCATACAGTCTGTGCTCTGCTTACCGATTGTCACCGCGATCGGCGATCTGATCGGCATCCTTGAGCTGTACCGGCACTGGGGCAAGGAAGCCTTCTGCCTGAGCCACCAGGAGGTGAGGCTGCCCGGGACGGCGCGCCACTGGCGTCGGTCAGTCAGTAAATGAGTGAATGGTTAAAACCACGATTTGCTTAACAATGTTTTGACGGTTTTTAGTAAATTTGATTTTTGTTTTGTGCTTATTTAGAGGGAAAACTGATTAAATTAGACACACAGTGAGTGCTTTAGGGGCACCTGGGGGGCAGAGTCGGCTGAGTGTCCAACTTGGACTCAGGTCCGGATCTCTTCGTTCCTGAGTTCAAGCCCCACATCTGGGCTCTGTGCTGATAGCTCAGAGCCTTCCTGGGACTCTCTGACCGCCCCCGCCCCTCACCCACGTGAGATCACGTGCATCTGCGTGCGCTCTCTCTCTCAAAAATAAAAAACATGAAAAAAAAAGTCATTTATTTTAGTAGGAACCCAGTCTGACAGTACAGACTGAAGTACAGCGCCTTGTGAACTAACTGAAGTAGTAGATGACTTCGCAGAGTCCCCCTCCAGTTGTCTTCTGTGTTTTCTTAAAAGTGGCCTCTTTCTAGAGCGCATCCTGAATAGAGGTTCCAGCATCAAACACGTTTGGGAAACAGTGGGTCCCAGGGACTGTCCCCTCAATCAGAATCGGCTCACTAACCCTGAGTCCAGTTCCTCCGGGGGTGTGTCTTGTCTCTCCCAGTGTACATATGCGCACGTCCCTCGGGGGCCTTGGATGACCGTCCCCTGCTCCCCCCGCCCCTCGAGCCACACTGGACCCTTGAGCACGGCTGACCTGCTCCCGCTCAGAGCCCGCGCACCTGCTGTCCCTTGTTGTCCCATGCAGCCAGCTCCTTCCGGAGTGTCCCCGCGTGCTGCCCTCCCACAGCGGGGCCTTCGCTGAGCATGCGCTGGACGTGGGGGGCCCCTCCGGCGCTTCCTCTCCCTCAGCTCCGCCTCGCCTTCCCTCTGGCCCCGGGTCAGCAGCTGGTGCGCGAGCGCCTCACTGAGTTTCCCCCTCACGTCTGTCCCTCGCACAGCCCCCTGGGAGCCGCTGCGGTGTCGCTGCTGGTGGCTGCGTCTCAGCTTCCAGAGGAGTGCCTGGCACCCACCAGGCACCCAGAAAATGTTCGGGAAGTGAGGGCACAGGAAAGAAATGGGAGAGCTAGGAATCAGAGAACTTCGCCGTAAAATCTTGGAAAAACTTCATCATTTCATAGTCGTCACTGAGGCCATTTCAATAGTACTTTTGTTAAACTGAAAAGTTATCACCTTATATGAAAATCAGTGGAGGAGAGCTCTCTTGGTTATCTTACTTTTTATCCAAAATTAAGAGGATCGAGAGAACGTTGGACTCCATTATAAAGGAGCAGGAAATATAAGAGAGAAATCTGATACATATTTGATTCTCTGTGTTTGGCAAAATATTCAAATACTCTGTGGGCTCAGAAAATTGTTCATAGATGTTGATGCTAGAGCCCCGGGCTGGGGCGTGTGCCTGTGACTGATCGAAACGTGTCTCATCCTTGTTTCCAGGTCGCGACAGCAAACCTTGCCTGGGCTTCAGTTGCAATACATCAGGTGCAGGTGTGTCTTCGGGGTATTTTCCTGGGGCCCCGGTGCAGCCCTGGGGTCGGCTGGGGCTTCCTAGCAACCCTGATGTGTTAGTTTTGGATATTAGGTATTCTGTTATTTCTCAAATGTGTCTATTCACTTATATTTACTTATCACCTTAAATGCCTTGCAATTACCTTAAAAGTCTTGCAGTCACCCCCGTATGTTGATGTACAGTTACAAACCATCTGTGCGGAACACCATGCGCTCTGTTAGTTTTTGTTTTCCGCCGGAAGCGGCTGCCGGCAGTAGCGCTGTCACTGTTGTGACTCCCATTTCCTACATTAAAGCGTCCTCGGAACTAAACGCTGTATGAAAACTTTCATAGCGAATTTCCAGTACGTGCTTCTCTAGAAGATCTGCTCTAATTTGAAAGATCACAGGCTTTACTGAGTTTCCTCGTAAGTGAACTTGAGAGTTTGGGGACACAGCCCCGGTATCATTCTCCCCTTGTTTCTTCCACTTCTCTTTGTGGTGGTTTTGTTCTTTTAAAATCCCCTTCAGCAGACTCAGATCGTGGGCTCGGGGGAGAAACAGCATAGAGTTGTAGAATAATGTAGTGTGAGGAGCACGGACCTCTGGGACCTGACCGTCTCACACATAAGTGGAATGTGTGCCCATGTGTAGTTTTGTGAAGCAGAAAGTAGTCTTAAAGGGCAGCCGTGGGGGTAGCCTGCCTCCGTCGAATGCTGGACCCCTCACTCAGCAACTGCGGAGCGGAGCGTGGTTCTGAACGTCTTGCTTCAATTAGGAAAGTCAACCCCCAGTCCACTGTGTTTTGTGGTGGTTAAGTGAGATGGTAAACATAAAGTGCATAACAGGGAGCACAGCACACGTAAGCCTTCAATCAGTACGACTGGCTATTGGTAGTATTACTACTTTATCAAAAGTGATTGTGTCGTGTCTTTTAAAATGAGGTAAATCGTATTCTGGAATTTTTTTTTTTTCATGAGTGGAAATCTCTTACAGGTAACAGCCATTATTTTATTCGGCAGGTATGCAGAGGCCTGGCCAAGCAGACCGAGTTGAATGACTTCCTACTTGACGTATCAAAGTAAGTGTTCGTTTCTAGGGGCGAGGTGGCGCGTCGGGACCAGCGGTTTACACTACGAGCAGGTCTGGCGGCAGTGGGCCCTGTGTCCTGCAGTCAGCCGTTGGGTAAGGGGGGCTCACCTCGTGGACCATGAAGTTACATTCTCATCCACGCTCACCTTCAAGCGACGGACTGTGGATGTGTATGCGATAATGTCAATTTGCAATTTGGTGTCTGTTTTCTAATTAGACTCGCCAGAGCATGGTAAAGACACTAAGTATTTCTGTTTCTGCAGAAAACTGAGAACAGTAGAAGAGGAAATGTTCTAGTTTCCCAAAGTCCTCTCTTTCGTGTTCTAAAAATGCCAGTAAATTAAACCATATTAGCAATATATTTTTTACATTTATTTATGTATTTTGAGAGAGAAAGTGAGCAGGGGAGGGGCAGAGAGAGACAGAGACAGAGAATCCCAAGCAGGCTCTGCGCCGTCAGCACAGAGCCCAACGTGGGGCTTGAACTCACGGACACTGTGAGATCATGACCTGAGTCGAAACCAAGAGTCAGACGCTTACGCACAGAGACTCCCAGATGCCCCCATATCAGCAGTATTATTATTTCCACTTTCCCATGTATGGGAGCCCAAGTGTAACTGTAGGGAAAATGGCCCGGCTCCCTGAAGTCTGACCTGGAGGAGCTTGCTGGGGCTGGGGAGCAGGTGGAGACGGTCACTGCTACGTCGGCTCCCCCGGGTGCCCTGCTTCCGCAGCGTGGTCTGTAGATCTGAGCCTTCCGCTGAATGGCTGAAGTCTGAAGTAACGCCCGGGAGGAGGTGGTCACTGCCGGGCCACGTCCCCTGGCAGCTTCCTGCTCTGCCACGGCCACGGGCAGCGGCCATGACCACGTTCTCCCTCACGGGCCACTTTGGCAGCACTGAGCACCTTCCTCGCCAAGGAGTGCTGTGAACCCAGCACTGAGTAGTCTGAAGTTGCTGCTTTGTGCTACATGTGGCTTTTGAAATACGAAATTAGACGAGCATGGGAGTGAGGGTGCCTTCCTTTGATCCCCCGGGGGGGGGGGGTGGTGCTGGGTCCCCGGACAGAATTAAACGGTACCTCTGGGACACATGACTCCACCACCCAGGCACACGGGAAGGGAAGCCGTGTGCCTTCCTTTGCTGGTGTGGTTGACCACCCCGCACGGCTTCCACAGCTCGAGTCCGTCCCTGCGGGCCTCCTCCCTCGGGGACACCCGTGGACCTCACCCTCTTCCTGCGGGGCTCTCTGTTACCAGTGCACAGAGCGCTGAGGCCCGGGCTACGTCACAGTGGCTCCAAACTGGGTAGTTTGTCTTTTACACGAAAGGCACTGTTCACCACTCTTCAGTTATCCCGACTCTGGGTACATGCGAAGTTCACAGGGACCAGGCGATCCGACATCAACTTTCCCCCTAGAACACGTGCCTGCTCGTGCCTCGTTGGTCAGGTGGCATTTGAGTGTCGGTGCCACACACCTCCCAAGTGTTGACTTGCGGTTTGTGATAACGAGTACCAGTCACTTGTGTAAAGTTTGCGCGCGTCGAGTTGGCAGGTCAGGCTGATTTCTCGTGTTCCGGTATTTCTTCTCCAGTGAATCACACGGCTTTCTCGGTACATGCAACCGTGTTTTAACTTTCCAGGTTTTCGGTGCTAATTTACATTTTAACTACAGTAATGAGATTAAGCAAATTTAAATACTTTTATTTCAGATCAAATTTATTCATTAAAATATTAAATACGGTGAGCAATTTTATCCCTTCACATGCTACGAACTTGCTCTCAAAATAGGCACTTACCAATACAGTAATTACTCTCTGAAATCGGGTACTTCATACCGACGTTAACGACAAAGTTCCATTTATCTCTGAAGTAACTTGTTACTGGTTTCCACAAAAGGACAAAAATCAAACAACATGTATCATTACGTTTGTTACTTAAATGTGGACAGAGCTGGGAAATGAATGCAACGTTTCATCTGTTCTGTGCTCCTATTTAGATTACTTAACAGGTTTCTGCTCCTTTTTTTCAGGACGTATTTTGATAACATAGTCGCGATAGACTCTCTGCTTGAACACATAATGGTAGGTTGGCTTTTGTTTCGAAAACGACTATTTAACCCTTCAATTCCTGCCCTGCTCTGTGGCGGGGCGCGTTAATGCCCTAGGAGAGGCACAAGCCGCTTTAAGTCACGATGGAAAGACAGGAGCGGTCTCGGGGTGTCACTGTGATCTGTCACCTTCGTTAACTGTGCGGGGGTTTCAGCACTTTGGGAAAATATCTGAGTTTTTCCCTGTTTCGTGGGAAGCTAAACTTTGAGAAACATTCAGTTCCTTTTTATAGTCTCCAAAATACCTTGTGCGCGTCGGGCTCTGTGCTGCCAGCCAGCTCAGAGCCTGGAGCCTGCTTCGGATTCCGTGTCCCTCTCTCTCTGACCCTCCCTGCTTGCGCTGTCTCTCTCTCTCTCTCAGAAATAAAAACATTAAAAAAATTAAAAATAAATAAATAACATAAAAATTTAAAAAAGAAAAATATTAAGAAGAATATAAGAATATAAATACATGGATTGGCATAGCTTGGCTCCGAGCACAAGAAACACTCGTTGACTAGTTCTTGTATTATTGATCTATCTTTTTTAAAATAGCTTTTATTGAGATATAATTCACATATCACACTAATTCATCCATTTAAGGTATTTAACTCAGAGGTTTTTCACATATTCAAAGATAATATGCAGCCATCAGCAGTCGATTTAGAACATTTCCATTACTTGGGGCGCCTGGGTGACTCAGTCAGTTAAGCGTCCGCATTCAGCTCAGGTCATGATCTTATGGTCTGTGAGTTCAAGCCCCACATTGGGCTCTGTCCTGACAGCTCAGAGCCTGGAGTCTGCTCAGGTTTCTGTGTCTCCCTCTCTCTCTGCTCCTCTCCCCCACTTGGATTCTGTCTCTGTCTCTCAAAAATAAATAAACATTAAAAAATTATAAAAAAAACCATTTTCATTACTTCAAAAAAGACACTCCATATCATTAGCCGTCATCTACGTAAGCCCCAGGCTTCCTGCCCAACCCCAGTCCACTAGCATCCGCTAATCTAATTCTTCTTCTGTGGATTTACCTGGGCTAGACCCCTCCCACCGAAGCGATCATGCAGTTCATGGGCTCTGTGCCTGGCTCTCTGCACTCAGCACACTGCCTTCAAGGCCCACGTGGGCTCTGTGCTGACAGCTCAGAGTCTGAAGCCTGCTTTCAGGTCCTCCCGTGCCGCACGTAGCAAACAGCACGCCACTCATTTCTGTGGCTGAGAAGTATCCTGTTAGGTGGGTGCACAGGCCCGTTCTGTGTCCATCGCCAGCGCGGACACGTTTGGATTGTTTCCACAGTGGGCTAATGAGAAAAGCACTGCTTTGAGCATCTGTATTCAGCTTTTTCCATCTGAATCCCCGTTTCCAGTTGTTCCACGCTGAGGGAGCGGAGCCGCTGCTTACCCAGTTACTTGTGTGTCTGACGCGAGCTGCTGCCTGTTTTCCGTGCGGTCGCGCCATGCCACAGCCCCTCAGCAGCGCACCCGGGTCCCCGCTCCACGCTCTCACCAACACCGGCCGCTGGCCGACTCCGTGACCTAATACTAATATTCCCCAAACGTAGAAAGAAGGGAAGGCATTGAGCAGCATATAAACACAAACATCAGAAATAAGTAATAACAGCAAATCTAGGAGTAGGATTACATCAGCTAAGTAGCATTAACCCCAGGAATGCACGAGCAGCCCAACATTAGTAATAAATTAATATAGTTCCCGATTCTAATTGAGTAAAGGGAGAAAAATGACATAATTTTAAGAATGGATGACAAAAATTTTGTAATACTCAACACCCTGTAGATGCAAACTTCATAGCAAATGAGGAATAGAAGGAAAAGTCTTTAAGTTGTTGAGTAGCACCTGCCGGGGCCCTACCGCCAACACGCGGAACCACGAGGGAGGAAGGCACACGCGCCAGGAGACTTCGGTGCTCTCCCCGCGTCCGCTCAGCGCTGCTCTTGTCTTCACTGAGCTTTAAATCCACGCCTGTTACCAAGAATTGCTTTCCACGTACACGTAAGGCTGGGTGTGTGTGCATGTGTGTTCACGCGCGTGTGTGCATATGGGTGTGGGAGAGGCAGTTGGCTTTTAGAATGACCTTCTGATGCTTGGAGTTCATAAATTCTCCAAAAATCTGTCCAGGATTCCTGAACTCCTTTTCAGCTTGTAAGGGCACCATTTCAAACGGAAAGTCTCTATTTGGGGAGAATGAAAATGTAAACATGTTCAGAATCACCGATCTTAAAACAGAAGCCTTTCTCACTGCCTGTAATTGTTTTTCAGTTGATTTTTGACATATTCAATAGCACGCTGGACATGAAAATTTTGTCTTCTCAAATGTATACACTCTCATCTTTTTATTACCTAATTGTGTGTGGGGTTTTGGATGTTTGTTTATTTATTTTGAGAGAGAGGGTGCCCACTTGTGCACAAGTGGGGAAGGGCAGTGAGAGAGGGAGAGAGAGAATCCCAGGCAGATGCTGTCCTGGATACGGGGCTTGATCTCACGAACCATGTGACCATGACCTGAGGCGAAATCAAGAATTGGACGCTCAACCAAAAGAACCACCCAGTACCCCGATTTGTATGTTGTTTTTAAAATGAGGTATAATTGGGGCACCTGGGTGGCTCAGTTGGTTCAGCATCTGACTCTTGATTTCAGAAGTTTTAGGTAATACGTCAGAGTGGTTTTGGTTTGCATCTTCATGACCATCAGTGATGTTAAGCATCTCTTCATGTACCTGTTGATCATCTGATGTCTTCTCTGGAAAAACGTGTATTCAAATCCTCTGCCCATTTATTAACTGGATGGTTGGTTTTTGCTGTTTAGTTGTATGCATTCTTTATGTATTTGGGATATTTGCCCCTTTCTGGATATATGATTTGTATATATTTTCTCCCATTCAGTAGGTTTCCTCTTCATTTTGTTGATGGTTTCCTTTGCTGTGCAAAAGATTTCTTGTTGGTTTTCCCCACTTATTATTGCTTTCGTTGCTTCTGGTTTTTGGAGTCAGATCCAAAAACAATAAAAAGAAGCAAAAAAACAAACCAAAAAAAACAAAAAAAGAAGAAGAAAAGAAAGAAACATTGCCAAGACCAGTGTCAGAGAGCTTACAGCCTATATTTTGTTCTTGGAATTTTATGGTTTCGGTCTTCCATTCAAGTCTAAACCATTCTGAGTCAGTTTTTGTGTGTTATAAAATACTAGCCCAGTTTCATTCTTTCACACCATGGCTGTCTAGTTTTCCAGGCGCCCTTGACTTGAAGACACTGCCCTTCCCCCTTTGTCTTCTTGCCATCTTTGTCATAAATTGACCATATATGTGTAGGCTCTCTATTCCGTTTTTATGCCAAAAGCATACTGTTTTGATTATAATAGCTTTGTAATACCATTTGACATCAGGGACCATGATACTTTCAAACTGGTTCTTTCTCAGGATTCCTTTGGCTATTTGATGTATTGTGTGGTTATATACTAATTTTAGGATTCTTTGTTCTAGTTATGTGAAAAATTCCATTGGGATTTTGATAAGAGATTGCACTGAATCTATAGATTGCTTTGGATAATATAGACAATTTAACAGTATTAACTCTTCCAATCCGTGAGCATGGACTACCTTTCCAATTTTTTGTGTCTTCAACTGTTTTCATCGGTGTCTTACAATTTATAGTGTACATATCTTTCCTTTCCTTGATGGAATTTATTCCTTGGTATTTTATCCTTTTGATGGAATTGTAAATGGATTGTTTCCTTAATTTCTGTTTCTAATAGTTTATTAGTGCATAGAAATGCAGCCGATCTCTGTGTGTTCGTTTTACACCCACAGCTTTACTGCATCTGCTCGTTAGTTCTCAAAGGGTTCCGTCTGTGCATGTGGAGTCTTTAGGGTTTTCTCTCTGTAAACTCACATCAGTTTTATCTCCTTTTAACAAATGTCGACGGCGTTCCTGTCTTGTACCTCACTGTTGGGGCTAGAACTTCTAATACTCCGTTGAACAAAAGCCGTGAGAGTGGCATTTTTGTCTTCTTCCTGACCTTAGAGGAAAAGCTCTCACTTTTTATCGTTGACTGTGTAGTCGGTCCTCACTATGTTCCTCTCCTCTCCGCGTCCCGCGAGCGTCTTTATGACCATTGCTTTGAGTTCTATCAGTAAGCTCCTGATCTCCATCTCAATAGTTTCTCTTCCTGAGGTTTTATCTTGTTCCTTTATTTGGAACATATTTTCTTTTTTCTTCATTTTGCTTAAATCTCTGTGTTTGTTTTCCTGGTTTTTTTTAATGTTTATTTTTGAGAGAGAGAGACAGAGACAGAGTGTGAGTGAGGGAGGGGCAGGAAAAGAGGGAGACAGAATTCAAAGTAGGTTCCAGGCTCCAAGCTGTCAGCACAGAGCCCCATGCAGGGCTCGAACTCAAACCAGAGGATCATGACCTGAGCTGACGCTCCCCCGACAGCAGCATCCCCAGCCTTGAAGGACGGCCTCGTGCAGGCGGCGGACCTGATCATTCAGCTTGCCCTAGTGCTGGGTGGTCTGTCACACATTTACGGTCATCTAGGCAGCCGGATTTAGTGTTGACAGGTCCCCATTGTGGTGGGTGTGCCAAGACCTAAGAGTGCTGCATGGGGAAGGGTCTCAGGCAGCCCTAGTTTCTGGCTGATGAGGAGAAAGTCAGGCAGCAGGTTTTCAAGTGTGCAGATGGACATATGACCGTTCGTGGGCCACAGCTGCGAAGCTGGCCCCCAGAGCCGGTAACTGGCGGTGTCTCCTGGGTGACAGTTGTAAAACCTGGGGCTTCGAACGAGCATATGAGCTCCTTTCTGAGAGGTACTGGCAAGCTGTGGCAAGGCCAAGGAGCGCACAAAGATGGCGTCCTCACCCAGCCTGCCCCGGTGCTCCCTTGTCATCTCTAGATGTGTGCTAACCTGCGTGGGCTCCTCAGCTCGAAGCTCCAGGATGAGTACATAGGCCTTTTTACAGGAAGACGAGGGGAGTGTTTCAGTCTGCTGTGGGTGTAGTGCCTGAGGCAGGGGGGAAACTTAGATGTCACAGTCCTGAAGGACCCAGGATGCAGCCCCCCCACAGCCCTGTAGGACCCGGTGCTCAGTCCCCCACCACCAGTCCTGTAGGACCTGGGACACAGCCCCCCCACAGCCCTGTAGGACCCAGGAGCACAGCCTCCCCGCTCTGGCCACCAGGGAGGACCCCCTCTGTGGACTGCACACACACACCCCAGCTGTAGTATGAGGCTGAGGGGCAGCGCCAGGCTGGAGGCCTCGGGGAACGCCCCCCAGCACCGTTAAGGCACAGGAGGAGTGCGGAAATGGCGCTTCTGTGTCCCCAAAGGGTCCTGCCCGCCTGGCAGACACTTTAAGATTAGAAATGAATCTCCTTCAAGAGGTTCTAGGAGCCTTCCCAACTGCCACTTGGCGCTGGTCCCTGAGGGAAGTGAGTCTGCGTGTGAGCCCTTTAAGGAAAGTGTCCCAGGCTCCCACAGCCCTGTGAGCCCGCCAGGCACGGCCCTGTTGGCTGTCAGAGCTGGACCTTGTAGGGGCTTAGGATACGGGACATACACACACTTACACATCCGTGCGAATGGGTGTGTTCTTCTATTTCATTTGACCAAAGTTTTCATCGTGAATGGTGCCTAAATGCATCACATGCATTTTGACAATCATGAAGATAATTGTATGATCTTTTCCTTTATTTTATTGCTATTATGAAATAATAGAGTTTATGATACTGAACAATTCTGAAGAGTCTTTAAATATTGTAATGTGTTAGTTCCTAAACCTGATTTCCCAAAATTCGTATTTATGAGTTTTCTCTGGGTTCCAAGGTAAATTGGCCTGTGATTTGCTATTTTTCTAGTATCTTTGTCAGTTTTCAATTTCAGTGGCATAACAGGGGTTCTAAAATAACTGAAAAGGTTTTGTTCTTTCTGAACATAGGATGGAAGTTTATTTGTTGAAGACTCATAAGTAATTCATATTTGAAGTCATTTGGGCTTGATGTCTTTTGTGGGAATAATTCTTTGACAACTTTTCAATTGTCTGTATTATTCTGTTCATGTTTTAAATGTTTATTTATTTATTTTGAGAGACAGAGTGAGGGAGGGGCAGAGAGAGAGAGAGAAAACCCCAAGCAGGCTCTGCGCTGTCAGAGCCCGAACCGTGAGACCATGACCTGAGCCGAGACCAAGAGTCAGACGCGTAACCGACCGCGCCGCCCGGGCGCCCCGTGACTCTGTTTCTGTTCAGATTTTTCAAATAGCTCTCAACTCACTTTTCCATAAAATTGTTCATTCTGTTTAGAGTTTTATAATTATTAACGTAAATATGTGCCATGTATTAAGCAGTTAACATGACGTAGGCACTAGGGATGCAAATTTTGCTTTTAATAATATAATCTCTAATCGTGCAGGACCATATATTATTTAATAATTAAAGATCCCATGAGTTTGCAGAATGAATGGGTGAGTCTTCTCTTTGCCAAAATACAGTCCCATTACTGTCTCCCTAACTTTGTCATTCATCCTTTCTCAACTCTTTATTGAGACTTCGTGGGTTACATAAGTCTTATACGTTCCAACCTAAGGGTCGGCAAACCTTTCTTGTAAAGGGTCAAAGGGTAAAGTTTTATGCTTCATGGGCCACACCCTATTGCAGACACTCAACTCTGCCGCTGTGGCAGCCTTACACAGTGCGTAAAGAAATGAACGTAGTTCTTTCCCAATAACACTTTATTTATAAAAACAGGCAATGGGCTAGATTTGGCTGGTGGACTTTAGGTAGCTGACCTCCGCTCGAGGCCTGGACATTTGCAGTACTATAGGGAAAAGGAGCAGTTTCTGCTGTCCCAGAACTCACTGGAAAGAGACAAAGTGTTAAGTTCTCATAATCTTAATGTGCAGGAAAGTCCGTCTGGGGCACAGCCTGGAACCGGTGCATCAGCACGACTTATAAAGACAAGTATATGATATGAGGATGAACCACTGTGTCTAACCCACGCTGAGTTCTTCTCATCAAATCCATAAAGTAGTTTCACATGAGATTATATACGTTCCTGTGGCCACAAGGTGGCCCAGGTCCCTCTTGCATCGACTTTGTGATGGCTGTTTTTCTCTGAGAATCAGCTCTCTTTCTCCGAGGAATAATTTCATGTCTAAAATCGGGGGGGGCTGAGGTTGCCGGGATTCTCAGACTGTGGTCCCGGCCCACCAGGGTCAGTGGGAGATGTGAGGCATTAGAGAAGTGATTGTGGGAAGACATGGATGAACAGGTGAATGACAAAGTGAGTACAGGGTGTTCCAGTTAGAAATGGAAAAAGCTGTTCTGTTACAAGAGGCACAGCCGTGAAAACAGCTAGGATGTGTTCACTGCGCAGCCTGCCGTTTACCAGCCACGTGACGCTGGGCCGCAGTCACCTCCCTGCCTCAGTTATCCTCACACGTGAAGTGGAGATAAGAACGCTCCCTGACTTCATACTGTTATTGTGAGCACTAAGTGACCCAACGCACCTGAAGTGTGTAAAACACTTAGTAATTACTACACGTGATTAGTAGGGCAGCAGGTAAGAGCAGCCAGTGTGGATATGAACCTCCCGAGAGATGATTTACAACCGATGTGTCCCAAATACCAGCGCGTCAGCATGGCCCACCCGGGGCACAAGGCTAAGCCCCGAGGTTCTGGAAGGGGGACCGGGGAGAGAAGGGCTTGAAGGGGGCGGGGCCCGCGGCCGCCTTCTGACCCACAGGAGCCTGGGGCGGCGTCTCCGCATTCAGCCCGCGTCGGCTGGTGGCCGCACGTTAGCGGTGTCCTTCTATACTCCCGTTTGCTTAGTTACAGCGCCCGTTTCCCACCCCGCTTGAGTGTCGTCAGCTGACATTTGTGTGTGTGTATGACGAAGTTTGCCTCCAAACCCTGCATTTCTCACTGGCTTACTCTTGTTTTATCGTTTGTCCTTAGATATATGCAAAAAATCTGGTGAACGCCGACCGCTGCGCACTCTTCCAGGTGGACCATAAGAACAGGGAGTTATACTCAGACCTGTTTGATATCGGAGAGGAGAAGGAAGGAAAGCCAGTCTTCAAGAAGACCAAAGAGATCAGGTACAGCGGGGAGCAGAGCGTCCCTGCCTGTGACGCGGCGGCCAGGGTCCGTGACCCGCCTCTCTGTGCCTGTTCGCAGGTGTGCCGACAGCTCTTGTCATACTGTGGTATCATTCCCACCAGGACCCGCCTCCTGAAGGTAGTACTTCTGGGAATGACTTTGCAGCGCCCGCGAAACCGCGCCCGGAAGCTTTAGCGTCACTCCTGGAAATGCCGTCTTCCGGAGGCGGTCCTTTTGGAAATCATGGTGGAAAAACTTACTAGTGCGCCCAGGTAGGTAAAGGCACGCCCGCCGGCGTCTGCAGGTCCTGTGCGCAGGCGCAGGGCGGCGTTGGCCCACGCGTCCCCGCCGACGGGGCTGTCGGATGCAGAGCCAGCGGACAGGCGGACAGGGACCTGCGAGGCGGGCCGGCCCGGCCGCCCTGCCCCCGTCGGAGCGCACACTTCGCTGGGTCCTGTCCCCTCCCTCGCAGCTGCCGTCACTCCCAGGGACGGAGCGGAGTCCGCCTGCTGCAGGCACGCTTGCCCAGTCGGGTCACAGCCTGGACACCTTCGAGGAGCACTGTCACCAACGTTCAGAAATTGGCTCTTTTTTTAGATATTTGCATCCCTTTTGCGTACATGTCTTATGCAGCCGTTTTTCCACATGATCATGCAAAGTGCTTTGGGAGTTACGACACCGCGGTAAAAGCTAGTCCTCGTTACTGCGGAATTGTACCTCTTTGGGCCGCGGGGTGAGACGCTGAGCAGATGTGATCGGAACAGGAGTGTGGCCCCAGCCAGGCCTCCCCCCCCCCCCCCCCCCCCCCCCCCCCCCCCCCCCCCCCCCCCCCCCCCCCCCCCGCCTGCCGCCGGCCGCTTCCCACTCGGGGCTCGGCCCTGCCTTCCACACTCACGGAACTCCGAAATCGGACTTTTTATTTTTACGTGTTTTATTTCTGGTGCATTTGCTTTTTAGACCTCAGTAAATCAGTCTGAATGTAGTCATTTAGGTAAAGTCCTCTTGCCGAAGGTTCGGTGTTCCTCAGTGGTGCTGGTATGGACTCCCTTTTGGAGACCTTGACTTGAACTTGAGTGGCAGGCGTGGGAGACAGTGAGGGGGACCTGCTGGCCGCGGCTCACTCTGCTGACCCTCGTCGCAAGCGCCCGCCTTGCTCGGGCTTCCCCTGACCAGGCCCGCTGAGCAGGAGAACGAGGCATAAATCATGAAACGGTCCTAATGCTCTTTTCTTGCAGCAGTCTGATTTGTTCTGTGTTGTTCAAAGCACAAGAAAACCAGGACGAAACAAGCTTGCTTTCTATGCAATGTTGGGTTCATTTTTTGCTGTTTTAAGAGAGTTACTTCTTGTTTGTGTCGACTGTCTTTTTATTTTTCCCTTAGGGAACATCCTTAAGTTGAGCTTTATTTCAGTAATAGTTATTTCCTATAATGTTGAAAGTGTAATATCATGAAAATTATTTTCAGGTTATTGAAATCTATAGATATTGCGGAAAACAGACATCTTTCTAAACTAATTTTGAAAAGAGGGTAGGAATTATGATATTAGAATTAGAAAACTATAAACAATATATTTATAGAAGAAAATGCTGATATACGAAACATAATTAAGTGTAATCAGATAAAGCTTGCATTTTGACTGTTTTTAAATTTGACAAATTAGCGAATTAAAAGTTCTAAAAGCTGCGGATTGTGTTATTTTTATATGGTGCTTATGTTGCAAATGCCTTCAGGCCCTAGCCCTGCGTAGTATCTCGAGTCAGACGTGAACTCACGCATAGCCCGTGAGTTTGGTTACACGCGTGGTGCGGGGGAAGCTCGCGGTGGGGCCTCCTTTTCAGTTGCGGTTGCGCCACTAATGTTTCAGAAATGCTGACAAGTTACCGAGCCCTATGAGCTCCGTTCACACCACAGTGAGAATTAGTTAAGAAAATTTATGTTCAGGAGCGTCTGGCTGGCTCAGTCAGGAGAGCGTGAGGCTCTTGATCTCAGGGTCATGAGCTTAAGCCCCATATTGGGCATAGAGCCTACTTAAAAATAAATAAATAAATAAAATAGAAATAAAGAAAATGTTTGTTGAGGCATCTTATAAATTATAAGGTCCTTTGCAAATATAAAAGATTATCGTTGGTCATTAGAGGCGACCACTGGATAATTTTTCAGTTTCTACTTGTGATCCGCTATAATTTAATACATGGTGGATTATATCCTAAAACAAACTTCTCCAGTGATTACTATGCAGTGGTTTTCTACTTTTCCTTTACATCTTATGTCATAATAAGGTGATTTTGAAATCACCTTGAAATTTGTAAATATAAAATTAGTGCAAGGATTTAAAATAAAACAATCCTTATTTATATACTCTTCAGTGCTGGTGAAATGTTCCAAGTTATTTTACAGCATCTGTATTTTCAACAGCACGCCCCTCTCTCTTATATCTGCAGATTTTCAATTGAGAAAGGGATTGCTGGCCAGGTAGCAAGAACGGGGGAGGTCCTGAACATTCCAGACGCCTATGCGGACCCACGCTTCAACAGGTAAGAAACAGCGAGTGGCCCCGCCATCTCTGTCACGGCCCCTTGGCTGCAGCCTGGGTGGTGACACGCCCCAGGTCCCCACGTGCCAGCGCCAGTAGGTCCTTTCTCCTGGGCGCTCTGGGCACTTCTTTTGAACCAACTCTAATATCAGTCCTCAGTGTTTAAAGATATTTATAAAACGATGGACTCTAAACCATTAATGACACCCAGCTGTAGGAGATTCAAATGTGATAAAAGCATTTATTTCTACAGGAACAGTTTAAACTTGTGAGGCTGCTCTCATTCTCATGGTGGTGGTATCATTTTGTCCTGGGCACGTTCTCCAGGACACCCTACACCTCCCGATGAAAGCGCCCACCTCGGACTTTGTGTCTCAACATTTATCCACTCCAGAGCGGCCTGCGGTGGGTTTCTTAATCCCTCAGAGTCTCCGTTTTCCCACCTTTAAAATGGTACAGTGATACCTATTTTGTAGGGTGTGTCTAAAATCAGAGAAAATACCCATAAGAGATCAGGCAACTTTCACAGACACGAAGTGGGAGCTCCGTGGATTGCCGCTTTTATTGGAGACCATTGAAGTTGGATATTATGGCTCATAAAGGTTTCTTATTTTGTTTTGAGTTTCTTTGGGGAACTAGACACCAAATTATATAATCTGATTTTAATGAATCTTAGAAATTGAAACGCTCAGGATTGATGCTGTGACTGGGAGGGAGGGGGGGGAGGGATAGTTAGGTGTTCTGGCAGCACTGTTCTCTTCATTCAAACCCTTGGGTTCCTTTAAGAGGCAATTCTAAAGTAGTAAGAATGTTTTTCAGAAATTTGATTGTCAGATATGTGCAACTTGTATATAAACATAACTATATCTTAGTAATACATTTTATCAATAAATTAAGAGTCTGCAGAAAATCTCAGGTGTTTCCCCAAAAAACCCAAACTTACTATTTTAGTGCTTAACTATTGAAAATATTTGTATAGCCTTATTTATAAAACTGTTAGATAAAAATTTTATGGGTTGACTATTAAGAACATGAAAAGACAAGCAACAGATGGTGGGAAAATATTTACAAAATACTGTGTCTGGAGGATATAAACAGCTCTTCCGTCGTAATGGGATAACCTAACATCATAAATAGAACCCACAATGTTAACAAACATTTCACAAAAGAAGATACACAAATGGCCATTAGACACACTAGAAGGTGTCCGATGGAGGGAGATGTGATTGGACGAAGAGGTCTTGTTACGCAGCTACGCGGACAGATGCAGTGCGGCACAGCACGCGCGGCAGGGACGTGGGGAAGCCTGACTCTCCTGCTTTGCCGACGGGAGAGGCTAACGGTGCAGCCATGCTGGAGAACGGGTCTGCAGCTTCTTGTAGATTTATGCGTACGCTCACTGTACTCAATCAGCTCCTCTCCAAAGGATCCAGAAAGACATCTGTCTACACAGATTTGTAGCCTTTTTCACAATGGCCAAAAAGCTGGCTGGTAACAGACACCAATATCCATTAACTGGTGAGCGGATAGTGTGGTAGATTCCATACCCCGGAAGTTGGAGGTGCTGGGCCACTGGGGCCGCGGGACCTGCGACAACACGGATCAGTCTCAAAACCTCGCTGTAAGCGCGGGACGCCTAGCACGAGGGCCCGCCAGCTCACGGGCCGCCCTGAGCCGTCTAGTTCTGTCGGTGGGACTGAGGCCCGGCTGCAAAAAATTGTTCCTCTCAATCAGGAGGCAGCAGACATTTTCCGTGAAGGGTTGGTCACATAGTTAGCATTTGGGTCCATAAGGTCTCTGTCGCGAGTCCTCAGCGGTGCCGCGGGGCGGCGGCAATCCATTCAGGAACCCTGCGGTTGAGTCCCACCAACACTGTTAACAGGGGAGCCCGGGTGGCTCAGTTGGTTAAGCGTCTGACTCTTGATTTTGGCTCAGGTCATGGTCTCCTGGTTCATGAGTTAGAGCCCCACATCAGGCTCTGTGCTGACAGCACGGAGCCTGCTTGGGATTCTCTCTCCCTCCCCCTCCGTGCATCCCCTGCTGTCTGTCTAGTTCTTTCTCTCTCTCAAAAATAAACAAACGTAAAAAAAAAATAAAAATATTAACAAAACAGCAGAGAGCTGGTACGCTGCAGGGTGCCGACCCCGGCTCTAAATTTTTAAGGTGAGAACTCCCATTTAAGTTTATTAGCGACTTGCACCTCTCATAACCTATGACCAAGTTCAAAGGAGCATGTTATTTCATGGGATGTATTATATTCCTCCTCTGCCTCCGGTCCGTCTGTGTTTACTTAACAATCCTGGATACTTGACACCGGATGACAAACCGGAAGCCTCCTCGAGGCTGTCCTGAAAAACGCTCCAAAACGAAAGAACAGACGGTTAGGATGTTTCCAAAGACCTCAGTGCAGCACTTTCAAGCGCCACGTTGCCCTTGGGGTCAGGAGCTATAGGGCCCCTTACAATCCATTGTCAGCAGAAGCATGTAAACCGCAAAACTCAGTTGAGACGAATGACGGAAGGTGTGCTCTCTCCTGTGTGTGTGCGTGTCTGTCGTCTGCCCCTGACGCTCCCGCAGAGAGGTGGACTTGTACACGGGATACACCACGCGGAACATCCTGTGCATGCCCATCGTGAGCCGGGGCAGCGTCATCGGCGTGGTGCAGATGGTCAACAAGCTGGGCGGCAGCGCCTTCTCGAAGACGGACGAGAACAACTTCAAGATGTTCGCGGTCTTCTGCGCGCTCGCCTTGCACTGCGCCAACGTGAGTGATGCCGGGTTTTTAATATCTTTTCCACACGCAGGGTCAGCTGGAAGCCCTTTGAAGGAACGTGGTTGAAAGGTTCCCTCCCCCCGCAGCGTTTCCTTCACAACCCAGAAGAGTGGTTCCTGGTTGTACGTATTTCAGGAGATGTCTTAAAATGCTTTGAAAAAAAAAAAACCTTCTAATAATTTGCATTTGTCTCAAGATGAATTTGTTAAAGAGAAAAATGAGGTTGTGAAAGGTAAGATGTTGGAGTGTAAGGTTTACCTGTCACAGTGTCTCCTGAAATGAGGAAGCAGAGGTCGCTGTCGGTAGTACCTACCGCGGTGGAGAGTCTCTTACCAAAGATGGCGGCACTCACCCCGCGAGGGACAGCTCCCCCGTGTGACCGCGGGGGCACCTGTCAGCACCGCGGTCACATCAGGGGTCAGCTCACGCGACCCCACAACACGTGTGCCCTGGTCACTGTCTGTGGGGTGAGGCCCATGGGTTTATGAAGCGTCACTTTAAACCCGTTGAGATCAACATTCGGCCTCAGGTGAACTCTGAGAATCCCTTCGTGATCGCCGGCACGTAAAAGTCCGGGAAACGTTTATTAACCTTGTACAAAGCTAATGCAAACGGGAGTTACCGCCTTGCTGATGTTGACAAATGTCCTTTCTGGAAATAGAACCTCGGGTTCCATAGGACCAACCGCACCGCTGGGGAGACAGCAGAGGGGTGAGGAGGAGCAGAAGTGGCAAAAAACAGTACTCTGGACACAGGGACAGGCAGACGCACCTCAGTCAGTGCTGCTCAGTGAGGGCACCCCTGCTCCCCGTCACCCCGTGCCCGCTCCCGGGACCTTGCCCGTCACGTGGTTCACGGAACACGGGAGCGCAGCGGTCAAATGCTTTCTGCTTAAACATTTTCTGAACCTGCATTTCTCATAAGAAAACACTGACAGAACATTACACTTGTTCCGTTCACTTTCACAGTTGCAGAGGGGGCGCCTCTGGGCAGCTCAGTTAGTTTCGCGCCTGAGTCTTGATTTCAGTTCAGGTCATAATCTCACAGTTTGAGTTCAAGGCCTGCATCGGGCTCATCACGGACAGCACGGAGGCTGCTTGGGATTCTCTGCCTCCCTCTCTCTCCGCCTCTTCACCGAAATAAATAAATAAACTTTTAAAGAAGTTGCAGAGAATATAATTTCTAGTAGATTCTGAATATTGATTTTTATTGTTTTTTTAAACATTTCCATGCTGCAGCCACTTGAGAACCACTGTTGTCCATTTAATTTTTTTGAAGTTTATTTACTTATGAGAGAGAGAGACAGAGAGCGCATGAGTGGGGGAGGGACAGAGACAGAGGGGGAGACACAGAATCTGAAGACAGGCTCCAGGCTCTGAGCTGTCAGCACAGAGCCTGACGTGGGGCTCGAACCCACTAACTGTGAGATAATGACCTGAGCTGCAGTCGGACGGTTAAGCAACTGAGCCCCCCAGATGCCCCTGTTATTATCCATTTAAATACACAGCTGTAAGCTCCTATCACTGGGAACAGCAGCATCCTTTCTCTCTCTGAATATGTATTTCTGTACCCGACAGGCATTTGATCTAATGTAATATATTTTATGCTTTATCGTGTTTTATTTATTAAGATAATCTAAAACGTATAATAAGTGTGAAAAATTAATTTTGACTTGTGGTTGTATATGTCATTATTAGCATACATATGATCCAAGTCACCACGTCATGAAGTTTTGATAAATGCTTATCAAAAATAAAAAATACAACGTACTGGAAACTGTTCTATCCTAATGAGATGTCTCTGACTTCACACAAAACTGGTTTACACACCTATGAATACACTGTTCCTCTTTTAGAATGAAACGAAGCTTAGCCTAAGTGTTTTGTACTTTTTATTTTAAAATAACATCAGACAGAAAGCAGTTACAGAAATAATACAAAGGTTCGCTTCTCCCATTGCCCGTGCTCCCCGTGTGCTGTCACCATTTTTACCTTGATGTTCTTCCTTCCTTCTTCTCTCTCTCTCTGTCTCATTCATAGATGTCGTGTTTCTCGGATATAATTGAGAGCGTGTTTTAGACAAAATGTCTCACAACTCCCAAATACTTGTGTTTGTGTTTTCTAAACACAAGGACACCGTCTTATGGTCCCACTGCAGAATTCAGAAGTCCAGGAGTTCACACTGGCTCTGTGTTGGCTTGTTAGCGCTGCCACAGCCCACACCGCAGACTGGCCAGTGTAGACGGCCAAGGTCATTGGCCACAGTCCTGACGACTGGAAGTCCAAGAGTGATAGCGAGTGTCGGTCTTCTGGGGCCCCTGCCCTTGGTCTGACGGTAGCCTCCTTCCCTCCCCCCCGTGTCCGCGTACGGCCCTCCTCCTGTGCGTGACTGTGTTCTGACCCCCTTTCCTTAGAAGGACACGTGTCCCTCCGAACCCAGGCCCCGCCCGCTGACCTCCTTGTGCCCCGATTACCTCTGTGAAGGCCTGTCTACCTCCAAATACATCACGTTCTGATACTAGAGATTTAAGGTTTCAACATAGGAACTTGGGGACTAAATTCAGCCCCTGACATGTGCCAGGTACCTAAACTACAAACTTCTTGGTTTGTTTTAATGTTTATTTTATTTATTTTGAGAGAGAGAGAGAGAGACGGTGCGTGAGCAGAGCAAGGGCAGGGAGGGAGAGAGCACCCAAGCAGGCTCTGCCCTGACGGCACAGCCAGAACTCGCCAGCTGTGAGGTCATGACCTGAGCCAAAATCAGGAGTCGGATGCAGAACCGACTGAGCCCCCCGGACGCCCCTAAACTACAAACTGTTTCCGTGTTCTTTCATCTGGAACCGTTCCTTGCTCTCCGCCTTGCCTGACCTGGGTACTCGCGCAGCACACAGGCCAGTTACTTTGTGGAACGTTTGTTAACTTGGACTTGTCTGAGGCTGCCTCCGGTTCTGTTGAGGTCATCCCTGTGACGGGCTGTCACGGGTTGGTGTGTTCCCGCCGGGTCCCGTTAGCAGGCACACGGCCTTGGACCTGCGGCAGGTTCTCCTCGGAAACGGTTTCCCTTTCTCTCACTATTGTAGGAGAGGGCTCTGGCATCACGTTCTCCTTCTGTCTTTCCCTGAGGCGTGTATGGATACGTCTGCTCTTGCCCCACAGGCTCCTCCTAGCCATCTCACTGCCGTCTGGAACATTCTTCCTTGACACTGAGACACTGGACTCCCGCTATTCAGCATCAGCTTTGTTCCTACTTGTCCCTTTTATTTTAAGGAAGCCCAAGTATTGCTTCCATTAATGAGCAAATAGCAGAAAGCATTTTATTTTAGCAATTTCTCTTCATTTGAACTCCACCTGAGCTAAGTTATCAAAAAGTACTGGTAATGCCGCCATCAGAAGTTCTCTTGAATGCTCTAGCAGCTGAAAGTTTACTTAGATCTACCATCAGTATTTTATGAAGGCATTAGGAACCATCATTAGATCTCATTAATACCATATTTTACACTTCCCTTTGTTTTAAGAGGTTTTTGTATTACAGCAATTTAAGGAAGGGATTATTTTGAAATGGGAGGTGGAAAAAAGTCATTTTTAGGTCAGTGTATGTGTGGAAGTTAAGGAGGTAGAAATCAGTCCTCTTAAAATCGATCCAAGTTTCCATGCGTCCCTTGACGAACGCATCACTGTCAGTTTAAACTGAGTTGGGGAGGGTTTAAGATGGCGGAGAAGGAGGGGGGCCCTGGGCTTTCCTCAGCCCTTAGACGCGGCTCTGTGGAGGTCGGACTGTGGAACCCCAGGAGGTCGGCCTGCAGAGTGGAGGGAGGCCGCGTGGCAGGCGGGAGGTCGGTGGAAGTGGTTGGGGGGGAAACGATGGTGTCATGGAGGGGGAGGGAACCTTGGCGTGGAGAGATGAGAGGGGGAGAGGGAGGGAGAGATTGAGAAAGTGCGGTGCCCAGTTGGCACGAAGGGAAAACCTCTCTGGACCACAGACGGGAGAGCGGAAGGGCTGAGCGTCCCAGTTCTCCTTTGCAGACAGCATTAGAAGCTCAGCCTCTGAGGTTCTGGAATTGCATGGCCTTATCCGGGGTGCTCCTGGGGAGGAGGGAGCTGGCCCCCGAGCGGACAGCACGGTGGAGGCCTCTCTGGCATACTGGCAGGGGACAGTCCCTCCTGGAGTACTTTTGGAAGAGGATGCGTTGCCTCCAAGGATGAAAGCCCCCGCCGGCGCCAGCCACCAGCCGTTCATCAGCAGGGACAGAGGTGCACCCGGGGAAGTACACCTGCTCCTGTCAGCGGGGCTGCACCGCAGGTGACACGCGCCGTGCAGGCTGGGACTGTGGCTCAGGGACCGAGGACTCCACACGGCGTGGAGGGGCCCTGCTCCGGAGGAGGGGGTGCATCCACGCGGCGCCCTGTGCTTTGAGACTTTGGGTTTGAATCCCAGCCCTGCATCAAAGGTAAAAGGACAGTTGTGGCGCAGGGGGAGCTGACCGCCCTCCCTACTCTGTGAAGCTGCCTGAGCAGTGCAGGGGGTGAGACCCTGTCCTGGGATAAGAGATGGGGCAGCGCCCCAACACCCACATGGGGGGACTTCCGGGAGCAGCCCACAGGCCGCCAGTGGAGGCAGGACCCGCTCACACCAGCCCCCCGCCCAGGCCCGCCAGCTGCTTATCGATGGGGCCTGACTGACCTTGACCCAGCAGCCCGCCTCCGCTCCAGCCCCGCTCAGCCGGCACCCTCCGGGCACCAGGTGTCCTGAAAATCGACTGCTTCACAACAGCACCTACAGTTCTTTCTTCTGTTTTTTCTTTTTAATTCATTTTTGGAATCAGAGTCATAGGTTCTTGTTTATTTTTTCATTTCTCTCTCTCTTTCTCTCTCTCTGATCAGGCTTTTTTATTCCTTTGTTCCTTTCTTCTTTTTCATTTGGAATCAGCCTTAAAGTTGTTTGATTCTCTGGGTTTATTTTTTTGCTCCCTTCCATATTCTTTCTTTCTTGAGGGGATCAGGCTCCCCCCCGCCGCCCGACCCACACACACTGTTTTCCAGGGTTACTTCAACAAACAAATCGAAGCACTCCTAGTTAAGGTCCGCACAGTCCCCACTACAGGCAAGGAGGAGCTCTGCGAAGCCCTGACCAGCGAGAGCGAGCAGCCAGAGCGCAGCAGCAGAATGCATGTAACACCCCCCCCCCCACCCCGAAACGCTTCCCGGAGGGCGGGGCCCAGACGGCCAACGGCCTCTTTTCAGCATAGCAGTTCTCTCAGGTGCAGGAGACGCAACAGCTTTTACAAGACCCGGAAAAGTGGGACGACGTGGCCACGTGGCTAAGGTGATGGATTGCTAAAACCCCCAGGAGACAGAATCCTAGACGAAATGACAAGACAGGAATGCTCCTCAAAAGAAAGGTCAAGAAGCAATCACAGCCAGGGACTTGCTCAGAACAGATATATGCAATATATCTGAACAAGAATTTAGAAAACAGTCATAAGACTACTAGCCGAGCTTGAGAAAACACGGAGAAGACACCAGGGAAACCCTCGTTGCAGGATCAAAGACCTAAGAACTAATCAGGATGAAATAAGAACTGGTGAAACTGAGGTGCCGAACGAACTGGGTGCACTGACAACGGGGATCAGGGAAGCAGAGGAAAGGCTCGCTGATGCGGAGTCTCACACGGGGGGACTTCGGGAACTGACTCCACGAAACAGACAATGTTTGTATCATAGGAGTCCCAGAAGAAGAGCTGGAAATGGGGCAGAAGGGTTATTTGAATGAATTATGGATGAGAACGTCCTGATCTGGAGAAGGAGACAGGCCTCCAATTCCGCGAGCCACCGAGAACTCCCTTCAAAACCAACAAAACGGACCAGCACCACCGTACGTCATAGTGAAGCCTGCAGAATACAAGTGTGAAGGGGGAATTCTGAAAGTAGCTAGGGACCAAAGGTCACTCACCTGCAAGGGTAGAAACATAACGTGACTACCAGGCCTGTCCACGGAAACGTGGTAGGCCAGAGGGGAGTGACGGAAAATATTCAACATGTTGAACGGGAAAATATACACTAAGAGTCCGTTACTCAGAAAGGCTTTCATTCACAATACAAGGAGAGATCAAAACTTCCTCAGACAAACAAAAACTAAAGGAGTTCATACCACTAAACCAGCTCTGCAAGAAATTTTAAGGGGAATTCTCTAAGTGGAGGAAAAACAAAAAAAAGAAGACGACCAAAGCAACAAAGGCTACAAAGGACCAGCGAACATCACCGGAAACACCAACTCTACTGGTAACACAATGGTACTAAATTCATATCTTTCGGTAAACACTCTCAATGTAAGTGGACTAAATGCCCCCAATCAAAAGACATAGAGTATCAGAATGGATTAAAAAAAAAAAAACAAGATCCATCCAGCTATGTGCTCCTGACAAAAGACTCATTTTAGAGCTAAAGACCTTCAGATTGAAAGTGAGGAGATGGAGAACCATCATGCTAATGGAGATTTTTAAGAAGCCAGAGTAGCCACACTTCTCTCAGACAAACTAGATTTTAAAACAAAGACTGTAACAAGAGATGAAGAAGGGCATTATATCATAATTAAGGGGCCTGTCCTCCAAGAAGATCTAACAATTGTAATTATTTATGCCCCCAACTTGAAGCACCCAAATATATGAATCAATTAATAACCAACATAAAGAAACTCATTGTTAATAATTCCATAATAGTAGGAGACTTTAATACCCGCCACTTACAGCAATGGACAGATCCTCTAAGCAGAAAATCAATAAGGAAACAATGACTTTGAATGACAAACTGAACTAGAGGGATTTAACAGATATATTCAGAACATTTTACCCTAAAGTACCAGAATACACATTCTTCCCAAGTGTACATGGAACGTTCTCCAGAATAGATCATATACTGGATCACAAATCAGCCCTCAGAAGATACGAAAAGATTGAGATCATACCATGCATATTTTGAGATCACAGCATTACGAAACTTAAAATCAACCACAAGAAAAAAATTTGAAAAGCCTTCAAATACATGGAGGTTAGAGAACATCCTACTCAAGAATGAATGGGTCAACCAGGAAATGAAAGAAGAAATTTAAAAAATACATGGAAGCAAATGAAAATGGAAACACCGCAGTCCAAATCCTTTGGATTGCAGCAAAGGTAGTTCTAAGAGGAAAGTGCATTGCATTTCTCAAGAAGCAAGAAGGTCCCAAATAGACAACCTCACCTTATACCTAAAGGAGCTAGAAAAGCAGCAAATAAAGCCTAAGCCAAAGAAGAAGGGGAAAAGTAAAGATTAGAACAGAAATAAACGATATAGAAACAACAAAAAAACAGAACAGATCAATGAAACTAAATGCTAGTTCTCTGAAACAATAAACAAAATTGATAAATCCCTACCTGTACTTTTCAAAAAGAAAAGAGAGGACCCAAAAAGATAAAATCATGAATGAAAGAGGAGAGGTCACAACCAACACCACAAAAATACAAATGATTGTAAGAGAATACTGTGCAAAATTATATGCCAACAAAATGGACAATCTGGAAGAAATGGAAAAATTTCTAGAAACTCATACACTACCAAAACCAAAACGGGAAGAAATAGACAATTTGAACAGGCCCATAACCAGCAAAGAAATGGGATCAGTTATCAAAAACCTCCCAACAAACAAGAGTCCTGGCCCAGATGGCTTCCTGGGGGAATTCTACCAGACATTTTAAAAAGAGTGAATACCTGTTCTTTTCAAACTGTTCCAAAAACTAGAAATAAAAGAAAGCTTCCAAACTCATCTATGAAGCCTGTATTACTTCGATTACAAAGCCAGACAAAGAAAGGAGAGTTATAGGCCAATATTCCTAATGAACCTGGATGCAAAAATTCTCAATAAGATATTAGAAGTCAAATTCTACAGTACATTAAAAGAGTTATTCACCATGATCAAATGGGATTTATTCCTGGGCTGCAGGGCTGGTTCAGTGTTTTCAAATCAATCAACCTGATGCACCACATTAATAAAAGAAAGGAGAAAACCCATATATATGATCCTCTCAATAGATGCAGAAAAAGCACTTGACAAAGTACAACATCCTTTCTTAATAAAAATCCCCAAGAAAGTAGGGATAGAAGGAACATAACTCAACATCATAAAGGTCATGTATGAAAGACCCACAGCTGATACCATCCTCAATGGGGAAAAACTGAGAGCTTTCCCCCTGAAGTCAAGAACATAACAGGGAGGTCCACACTCACCACTGTTGTTCAACATTGTACTGAAAGTTCTAGCCTCAGCAATCAGACAACAGACTGGCAAAGAAGAAGTCAAACTTTTGTTCTTCACTGATGACGTGATAACTAACTCTACATGGAAAACCCGAAACACTCCATCAAAACACTGCTAGAACTAATAAATGAACTCAGCAAAATCAGAGGATAAAATAAATCAATATACAGAAATCAGTTGCATTTCTATACACCAACAACTAAGCAGCAAAATGAGAAACCAAGGAATTGATCCCATTTACAATTGCACCAAAAACCCTAAGATATCTGGGAAAAAACCTAACCGAGAGATAAAAGATCTGTTCTCTGAAAACTATAGAAAGTTTGTGAAAGAAATTGAAGAAGACACAAAGAAGCTCATAGATTGGAAGAATATTGTTAAAATGTCTCTACTACCCAAAGCAATCTACACATTTAATGTAATCCTTATCAAAATAAAACCAGCATTCTAAACAGAGCTAGGGCAAACAATTCCAAACTTTGTATGGAACCAGAAAAGACCCCAAATAGCCAAAGTAATGTTGAAAAAGAAAGCCAAAGCTGGAGGCATCACAATTTTGGACCTCAAGCTGTATTACAAAGCTGTAATCATCAAGACAGTATGGTACTGGCACAAAACCCAACACGTAGATCAATGGAACAGAATAGAGAACCCAGGGGCACCTGGGTGGCTCAGTGAGTTAACCATTTGACTCTTGATTTTGGCTCAGGTCATGATCTCACAGTTTGTGAGTTCAAGCCTCATGTCAGTCTCTGCAGAGACAGTAAAGAGCCTGCTTGGGATTCTCTCTCTCTCCCCATGTATCTCTACCCCTCTACTATTCATGCTGTCTCTTAAATAAATTTTTAAAATATTTAAAAAAGAATAAAGAGCCCAGAAATGGACCCACAAACGGATGGCCAACTCATCTTTCACAAAGCAGGAATGAGTGTCCAGGGGGAAAAAGAGTCTCTTTAACAAATGGCGCTGGGAAAACTGGACAGCAACATGCGGAAGAATGAACCTGGACCACTGTCTTCCCCCGTACACAAAAGTAAATTCAAAATGGACGTAAGACCTAACTGCGAGGCAGCAATCCATCAAAATCACAGAGGAGAAAACAGGCAATAATCTCCTCGACCTCAGCCACAGCAATTTCTTACTAGACATGTCTCCAGAGGAAGAAAAATAAAAGCAAAAGTGAACTATTAGGATTTCATCAAGGTAAAAAGCTTCTGCACAGCAAATGAAACAGTCAACAGAACTCAAAGACAACCAATGGAATGGAAGATATTTGCAAATGACATATCAGCTAAAGGGTTAATATCCAAAATCTATAAAGAGCTTACTAAGCTCAACACCCCAAGAAACAAATAATCCAGTGAAGAAATGGGTAGAAGACACATAGAGACATTTTTCCAAATAAGACGTCCAGATGGCTAACAGACACATAAACAGATGCTCAATACCACATTTCATCAGGGAAATAGAAATCAAAGCAGTGAGACAATACCTCACACCTTTCAGGCTAGCTAGAATTAACAACTCAGGAAACGGGAGAGGATGAGGAAGACGTGGAGACGGGGACCATTTTGCACTGTTGGTGGGAATGGAATCTGTTACAGCCGCTCTGGAAGGGTGTACGGAGGTTCCTCAAAAAATTAAAGATTTTCAGAATTATGCTACAACCCAGCAGTTGCACTACTGGATATACAAAAGCACAAAAATGCTGATCCAAAGGGGCACATGCACCCAGATGCAATATGCACTATCGACAATGGTCACAGTATGGACAGAGCCCAGATGCCCATCAACTGATGAATGGGTAAGGAAGATGTGTATGTATGTATAAACACACACACACACACACACACACATACACAGAGAGTGGAATATCACTCAGCCATCAAAAAGAAGGAAATCTTGCCATTTGCTACAACGTGGATGGAATTAGAGTATATTATGCTAAATGAAATAAGAGAAAGATAAAGATATGATTTAACTCATGTGGAATTTAAGAAACAAAAGATGAACAGAGGGGAAGGGAAGGAAAGATAAGATAAAACCAGGGAGAGACTCTTAAATACAGAGAACAGACTGACGGCTGCTGGCGTGGAGGTGGGTGTGGGATGGCTGGACGGGGCGTTAGGGAGGCACGTGTCCGGCTGGGCCCTGGGTGGTCTGTGTAAATGAGGAATGACTCAATCCTCCTGAGACCAACATTACACTGCATGTTAACTAATATGAATTTAAATCGATAAGTTTTTTTTTTTTTAAACCACTCCTGAGTTAATTCAGCCGTGTCAGTAGAGGACCTGGCCCAGTGGGTCCAACGCTCTTCAAACCCACAGAGTGTTGCATCCTAAAACCTGGATGCAAACATGATTAAATGTTCATAAGAAACTAAAACCGAACTTAAACAGCTAAAGTAACACTCCTGAAAAGCCACGAGTAAATTAACAGGCGGTCTGTCCTTACAGTGATTTTTTTGGTAAATTCCTTACGGCACAAGTCGCCAGTCTAGGTGATGCCATTGCAGCTCTCTGTGGAGTTTGTGACTGTGTCTTCCCACGAGAGGTTATAAAAAATTACATTGTTTTGACAGTTTCTCCGACTTAAAATAACCTCTTTGTCGGCATCTCAGCTCCAGGGGGGACCGCTGACCTCCGCTCCCCTTCCTGGCCATCCAGCCCGAGGGAGGCTGTAGCTGAGTTTCTTTCAAACGTGTTCTAATTCAGAAAAAGACCAATTCACATATCTTCTCTGAAGTAACACTTCTTTCTTTGTTGGAGCAAGAATCCTTCCAAATAAAAAAGAAGACAGTTCCCAGATGCGGTGAGACAGCCCCTGGTTTCCTTACAGTAGGGTTTTTCAGAACCTTCTTCAGTTAAAAACGTTGGTCCGCAGACCACAAGAGCAGAAGCTCAGGCCTGAGTCCGGTCCTTGTGCTGGCACTTACGTGAGTTTTTATTTTCAGCAAGTTTGCTTCCCCATTTGAGCATTTGCCCCCCAAGCATCAATATGAAGATTAGGGAAAACACCTTGTAGAAAACATTGTCCCAAACATTAATCACATCTGTGGGCACCGTGTCTTTCCCTCAATGTTCTGTTTGTTTCTAGAGGATATACATAAATATTTATCAAGATCGTGAATATGAAAACCCTGTGCTACTAGTATGAAGTACTTTTTTATAAAGTTTATTTATTTATTTTGAGAGAGAGCGCAAGCAGGAGAGGGAGAGAGAGTATCCCAAGCAGGCCCCGCGCTGTCAGCATGGAGCCCAATGTGGAGATCGAACCCGTGAACCCTGAGAATATGACCTAAGTGAAAACCAGGAGTCTGACGTTCCGCTGACTGAGCCCCCCAGGCTCAGTGTGGAGTACTAGTTAGTCATCTGCTAATACTGAGTCAGAGTAAGCATGTCGGTCCTGAAACTTTTAAATACTTCTGTTCTTGAAATTATTGTTTCCTACATGGAAATTGCTTTTTTATTCTTTAAAAAGAATATTTTTAATGTTTATTTTTGAGAGAGAGTGTGCACGCACAAGTAGGGGAGGGGCAGAGAGAGGGAGACACAGAATCCGAAGCAGGCTCCAGGCTCTGACCTGTCAGCACAGAGCCCAACGTGGGGCTTGAACCCAAGAACTGTGAGATCATGACCTGAGCCAAAGTCAGATACTTATCCAACTGAGCCACCCAGGTGCCCCTGAAAATTGCTTCTAATAGTGAATGTGATAATATAACAGCATATTTTATTGTTGTTTGGCTCAGTCGTCTTCGTGTAAAAGTTCTGTCCGAGAGGCAGGGCGCGTGGGCGTTGTGAACCCTCGTACCGTTTGGCTCCTCTGTACTTCCTTCTGGTTACCCCCCTCGTGTCAGATCCAGGGGCACACATGACTGGCGACATCTCCATTTCATGAACAGATAATGCTCGTACTGTTAACAGAATGGTAACGACCACTTAAAAAGACTTGAAAGGTCTCTTAAAAGTAAAAGAATCAATTAATTTAGCCATGCGTGTTATGCTTTTAAAGAAATAATTTGCTATGATGCCCAAAGCCAACAGGATAGTAATAATACGTGTCACATCTCCTGCCTGGAGGAAGCAATCCTTTAAAGCAGATTAGATCTTTACAATTTGGATCAGAAGACACTTACCATTAAAGGTATGCGGGGCGGGGGGGGGGGGGAGTCATTATTAAAATGAACCCTCTTGGCTAGGGACAGATTTAATCAATGGTTCAACCTCTCTTCGTTCCCGAACTCCCCAACCGAGCGGTGGCCATCTTCTCTGCCCGGGACGGCGGGTGTGAGACGGCCGTGGCGAGAGCGGCTGGGCTCGCTCCAGCCCCTGCTCCGCGATGGCTGCTGTTGTGGACGCTTTACGCCCGAACAACACAGCCTCGCAACAGGCCTGAGTGAGGCTGCTGTTGCTTGCATGTAGCACAAGAGAAAACAGACATACAGGGTTCACGTGACTCGCGCAGGGGCACACGGCGGCAGGGGTGCGACGGAGCCAGCGTCTGACGTAGACCTTTCCCGTGACGCTGCCCTTCCCGAGGCCGCTTAAAAGAGAGACAGGCGTCAAGGAGTGTTTTAAAAGTTTTATACGTAAGATACAGAGCAGGTGGTACCTAAGTCTGATAAATTTTGCCAGCGTGGGGGAAAGTTCAGGAAAAACCTTCACAGACAATGGTATATAAATGAGAAGGCAAAGATAGGATTAATCAAATCGTTTGGAATAAATTGATAGTTTAACAATGCGTGGCGTACTTCAGAGGAGAATTATGTAAATGAAATCTGTAGATGATGATCTGAATGTTGGGTACAACGCTTGAGTGTTTCATATCTCCAACGAAACTTTTCTTAGAAACGCCCACCGAGGCACGCTTGGGCTCAGTTGGTCAAACATCCAGTTCCTGATTTCTGCTCAGGTCATGATCTCCCCGTTCCTGGGACCGAGCCTCAGTAGGGCTCTGCACTGACAGAGCGGAGCCTGCTTGGGATTCTCTTACACACTCTCGCCTTCTCTCTCTTTCAAAATAAATCAGTAAACATTAAAAAAATAGAAATATCCACCCTAAAGTTTCCCTCTCTGCTTGTAGGGACATGGTAATACACCCCCCCCCCAACATCTTTAATTTGAATACTCTTAGAAAACAGTGACTGAATAAAAATTCTTAGACTGCATCTTTTAGGTGACACGAAGTATAAACATTTTAATCCTTTTCCAAGTCTACAGGTTTATAGGTAACTAGTTTTAATGGAGTTAAGGTTTTTTTGGCCCTAGGACTACAAAATGTATGAATGACGTGCTCCCCAAATAGGAACCAAGCACTTAAACGTGTTAGGTTCTATAGTAGGTACAGACGCAGAAGGAATTGACCCTGAAGACTGGGTGCTCTCCTGTCCTACACGCATGTCTGTGTGTGTTGAGGTCTCTAGGCGCTGAGGACAGGCAGTTTCCATCTTGGGTGGGTTTTCAAGGCCTGGCTCTCCGGTGGGCGTGCTCTGCGGTAGATAGCGCTTTCACTTCACATTCGACACTCTCTTTCCCTCTGCCCTTTTAAATCATTCTCTGACCACTTTCTGAGCTGAAGGATGCTGAATATTGTTCAGATCTAAAGCTGGAAATCAGGGAGACGTGCATTTTTCAAAACTTTTTGTTTTTTAATGTTTTAATTTTAATTGTTTTTATTTTTCCTAATATAGTTTTTTTTGTCAAGTTAGCTAACATACAGTGTATACAGTGTGCTCCTGTCTTCGGGGGTAGATTCCCATGACTCGTCACTTCCATACAGCACCCAGCGCTCATCCCAGCAAGCGCCCTCCTCAGTGCCCCTCCCCCACTTTCCCCTCTCCCATGCCCCATCAGCCCTCAGTTTGTTCTCTGTATTTAAGAGTCTCTTATAGTTTGCCTCCCTCTCTGTTTGAAACTATCTCCTTTTTCCCCTTCCCCTCCCCCATGTTAAGTTTCTCAAATTCCACATATGCGTGAAAACATATTGTATCTGTCCTTCTCGGGCCGACTTATTTCCCTTAGCATGACACCCTCGAGTTCCATCCACATTATTGCAAATGGCAAGATAGACACTTGAGAAGATGCTCAGAATCGCTCACCAGACAAATACAAATCAAAACCACACGAGATACCACCTCTCACACCTGTCAGCGTACCTCACATTAACAACTCAGGCAACCACCGATGTTGGGAGGATGCGGACAAGGGGGAGCCCTCCTACACTGTTGGTGGGAATGTAAACTGGTGCAGCCAGTCTGGAAAACAGTGTGGAGGTTCCTCCAAAAATTAACAACGGAACTACCCTACGACCCAGCAATAGCGCTACTAGGGATTTACCCAAGGGACACAGAAGTGCTGATGCATAGGAGCACATGTACCCCAATGTTCATAGCGGCACTGTCAACAATAGCCAAATCATGGAAAGAGCCCAAATGTCCATCAGCTGACGAATGGATCAAGAAGATGTGGTTTATATACACGATGGAGTACTACATGGCAATGAGAAAGAGTCAAATCCTGCCATTTGCAAATGTGCATTCTAATACCGCTATTTCTGACTTTCCAGCTTCTTGACCTTGGGAAAGTTAGCTTGCTTCCTTGTGTGTCTATTTCCTAAACTAATGAGTAGGAATAACACCAAGCATAGGCTTGCTGTTGGGACTAAATGAGGTAGTAGATCCGTAAGAGTCTTAGTATCTGGTACTCAGCCATACCCGCTTTGTGCTTAGCTCTAGTAGGTCATGATATTTGTGTTTTGTGACTAGTCATCACAGTCAATTTCACAAAATTCCAATTCATTGTCACATATATAGCTGGTTGGTTGTTTCCATGGGCTAAATTGCTTTTTTTTTTTTAATTGGTAGTTGCCTTATTTTTCACTAGAAAGTAGCAAGACAGAGTTAACAGAGGGAGCTTTGAGGTTGACCCTGAGAAAACATGTACGTTCACAGAGTAGGAGAAGTCAGCAATTCTAAGTCGCAGGACATCTGCATTTTCCATGCAGCAAAGTGTGCAGGACACACAGCTCAGGTCATTTTCCTTGTGGTTTACTTCTCTCTACTTCCTTCTAAAGTAAACTACCCTTGTTAGTAGGAACATAACACCAAAAATAATGTATATGTGTGTGTACGTATTTTTTTCCTCTCTCCTGTTGGTTTCACATCAAGCGAAGGGTCTGGAGGAGAATGTTGTCACATTTGCAAATCTCTGCATGAAAAGGGTTCTTTCTGGGTTCTCTATCTATGATAGTTTGGGCCTGTCTTTAAGAAAGACAGCATCTTAAACACATCTCCCTAGATCTGGTCAAGAAAAAATAATTCTCATCCCTTTGCATTTTTTGGTGCTGTGATTTCTGTAAACTAGAGTAGCTTCGCAGGCGTAGGAAGTCACTTGCCAAATGCTACATTTTTACAACAGTGTATTTTTAATCTCTCCATTATCTTTCATTAACTCAGATCTTCGGGTCACCCATGTATTGACTCGGTCTTGTGCTGGTCTCTCCTCTATTGAGTTTATTGACTCCTTATTTACTTGATATTTATTTACTTACTCGGATTCATCTGGAATTATTTCCTCTGTGGGAACCTGCATGCCCAGGATTGCATAACCTCCCCCTGTACCCGAAGTGTTCGTGGTTCTGGGACCAATTCTGTTTGTTCATATTTTAGCCTGAAATTCTGATATTATGTGCCCACTGTATACTCTGGGAAACTACAGCTGTGTAAGCCACGGATCATGTCTTCGTTTCCTCCGTGGGCAGGGACTGTTTTCCAACACCGTCCCAAACGGGGACGGGCTCCTCGCCTCTCACAGAGTTCTTAAGTCAGCAGATCCTCTCGCCTGGCACAGCCATGTCTGTCTTCCCACACAGGCCTTCAGATTCCAGGACCCTGAGCCCCGAGCTCGCCCGGGCTGACAGCCCCGTTGTCCCCCGCGTCTGGTAGCTGCTAAATAAGTACTCATTTCTCAGTAGGTTATTTGCAAATATTTGCTCCCAATGTTTGGCTTGTCTTGTTCTCTTAACACTTTCTTTCTAAGAGCAGTTCTTAACCTTGAAGAAGTCCAGTTTATTATTAGTTGTTTTTTTTATGACCATGCTGTTTAGTACCATGTCAAGGAAATATTTGCCTAACCTAACGCCAGGAAGATTTCCCTCCTATGTTTTCTTCTAGAAGTTTAGGCTTTACAGTTAGGTCTTGGATCCGTTTGGAGTAAACTTTTGCATATGGTGCAAGGTAAGGGACCCCGTGCGTTCACTTGTTTGCACGTGCGCGTCCAGTCGTCCAGCACCGTCTGTCACACCCACGGTGCGCCCTGCACCACACGGCCTCTGCGCACCTGCTAAAAGAACAGCTGACGTGTAAGAGCATCGGGTCCACCTGACAAATCCACCCCTTTCTCGTCCGAAACGATCCTTCTTTACCCCTGCTCGCGGTCTTCGCTCCAAGTCTACCTGCGCGGACGGAAACCCAGCCCCTCCAGCTTGCTTCTGTGAAGTGGGGCGTAAGTTCCAGCCTTTGCCCTCCTCTGTGTCTTTATGTCTAAAGCAGGATTTTTGTAAACAGCATAAGGTGGGTCTTGCTTGTTACTCGGTTTGGCAGTTTTTGCCTTTGAACCAGGACGTTTCAGCTCTCACCTGTTAAGTGTGAATCTCCAGCCTTGTGGCTTTCTGTTTCATCTCTTCTTTATTCCCTTTTCCCTCCCCTTCTTCCTTTAAAATGGAATGTTTTCTATGATTTTACTTTATGAAACAGCTTTTAAGTTACTACAGTCTTCTCCGTGAAGAGTTTCATTAAGTCTCATAGTGAACCTGTTTGGTACATATAAAGGAGGCGACTAATTCATTTGCAGGATTAACTGATGTTCCTCAAGGGAAATGGAAAGTCATATGAATTTAAGCCAAAAATATCAGTGGCCGGGAGCAGAACTCAAAGTTGTACAGCCCAGTACAAACTTGACTCCGTCTGGATCTGCAGAGTTTGGGGCCTATCTCTCCCCAGTCGCACGACTGAAAATCTAAGTACTGAAATAAGACAAACTGAACCCAGACCTTAACGTCAGCGTGTCACAAACTATTAAAGAAACACATGACACCTGACAACATACATGTAATTAGTGCTTTCATTTTAAAGCCTGTAATTATTTGATAAGATCAAAAAGTCTTATTCAGTTATAAAATAAAATGAAATATTAAAAAATATATACTTTCCATTTTTTATCTTTTAAAATTTTTGTATTAGTGTAAACAATACATGCCCACATTGCATGTGCGTATAATCGCTAAAGGAGTGAGCATACATTTATTGGGCACACCTCTCCCAAACTCGTCTACTGATAAAGAACTTCATGGTCAAAATCGTTGAGACCTTATGGAGTTGAGAACTTTGACATCACCAAGAATTAAAATAAATGTATTTTTTTAAATTTTTTAACGTTTATACTTTTGAGAGAGAGAGAGAACAGAGTACAAGCAGGGGAGGGGCAGAGAGAGGGAGACCCAGAATCCGAAGCAGGCTCCAGGTTCCCGAGCTGTCAGCACAGAGCCCGACACGGGGCTCAAACCCTCGAACTGTGAGATCATGACCTGAGCTGAAGTCAGACACCTAACCCACTGAGTTACCAGGTGCCCCTAAGATAAATATTTTTAAAAGGAGATATAGAAAAACAGTCTTAACTCCTGACTCATTCAGTCTGTCTCAGTGTGTTTGGGCTGTGACAAAATGCCACAGACTGGGTGGCCTAGAAACGGCAGACATTGGAGTCTCTCCCGGTTCTGGAGGCTGGGAGTCGAAGAATAAGCGACCACTGGCTAAATCCCCAGGAATCTCACTATCCGGAGATGATTGCAGAGTTTAATAAGCCTTTTAAAAGGGAGATCCAATTAAGAGAGCAAAAAACATAAACCAGGCGTTCAGCATCTCCAGGGCCCCACGTGTGGGTGTCTTCAGCGGGCGTAGAAATGCATGGTGATAGCAGTTAGGTGTCAGTACTAGTGGTTTCAGTTCTAACTCTGATTCTCTGGCACCGAGTTCTGAACTTCAGCGACGAGCCTACTTCACACGCTCGCTGACTCTCTCCTGACCCTGCGGGTTCTCCTCCAGATGTACCACCGGATCCGGCACTCGGAGTGCATCTACCGCGTGACCATGGAGAAGCTGTCCTACCACAGCATCTGCACCGCCGAGGAGTGGCAGGGCCTCATGCGCTTCAGCCTCCCGGGCCGCCTCTGCAAGGAGATCGAGCTGTGAGTGTCGCGTCCGTTTCTTCCGGAACCGTGTTAGCTGAATCCGACCTAACCCGAAGCGGGTGGGGCACTGGAACCACGGCCCCCGGGTTACACGTGACTTCCCGTCTCCTGATGGAACGTGGATGTCAAGGCCCCGTCTCTTTATCTTCAGAAGAAAAGAGTCCGGGTGCCGTTTTGAGACCGGTTGACTTAGATGTTGGCTTTCCCTCATTCGTCTCCTGCCTCCTTGTCCCCATGTAGCACTTACTGTTCAGCGTGGCCTTGAGGGGCAGATGTCTGAAAGCTTTTATTTCCGTGCCATTTTAAATTCACAGAGTAAATTTTAGAGTTTAGGAATCATTAGTTCGACTTGCACCCTTTGTTTTCTAAGCCTGTGTTAATATATGTGGGTTCCTGGGGGGAGGACCTCTGATGATTGTGTGTTCATTCTGCGTGCGAGGCAGCTACGCACCTCCGTACCAGAGTCCTCAGAAGTAAGCCGGAGCCGATATTCGCCCTATAACTGGAGGTGTTCGTTAAACAAGACCGAGGTGACTCTAGTGCTGAAGCAGCCTACGCTGCACCGAAACCTCACCCCGAAAGGGCTCAGGGTTACGTGGTGGAAGGACCCCCAGGCACCCACAGCGCACTGGGCTTCGAGCCACAGTCGGCAGCAGCTGCCTTTCTCTGCTTCTGCCCCCTCTCTGCCCACGGTGTCTGCTGGCTCCTGCCCCCGCTGCCAGGGACTGCCCTGTTGGAATGGAGTTTTGCTCAAATAAGCTCTTGAGATTTTTTATTTGCCTCCGCCTCTCCTCTGACGGTTTGTGTACAGTACATATTGTGATATAATAAGGAATAGACGCACTTGGTCTTGGTGCCGAGGTCCTGGCTCAGAGCTCCTAAACCCCTTGCGTTTCCTGAGTGACTGGAGGGAGAGCAGTGTCCTTTCTTATTCATGAGGAACCTTGTTCAACCCCACTTGGGGTCCTGCCCTCGAAGGACTCTAAGAGGGTGGGGGCTGGTTGTCCGAGGCCCCAGCCACGTGGTTCGGGGGTTGTCATTTTCAGCCCCGCCCTCAGGCCTCCTGGGAAGGGACAGGCTGGGGATTGAGTCACCAGCGGTTCCGCCTTACAAAACCTGGGGTGGGGGTGGGCGACCTGAGACTTAGAGCCGAGGATCAGAAGGGTGGGGGCCTTGGACTGGCATCTGCCGTCGGGGGCAGCGTTGTGGGACTGAGCCCGACCCGTGCAGTCACCCCTGGCTCCAGTGGTTCAGAAGAACCCCGCATTAGCGGGCATCGGGTTGGAGAATTGCTGGGTGTGGGAAACTCACACGTTTGGCGTCAGAAGCGTAACTAGAGGAAGACGGTTTCTTTTAAGTATTTTACTGTTGTGTTTGTGGGTTAAATCTTAGTGGTTAAATTAGCAAATGCAAGCTAGGTAATAACTTTGGGTGGTTGTGTTTATGAAGTTTCTCTCTAGACTTGGAAGGAGATAGAATGACTTTCAACTGTAAAAAAAGTTGTTCCCCACCTTGTCCGTGAGCCACGTGTAAGACACGTGTAGTATTCACAATAACATTATTTTGTACTTTTTCATCGCTCTGATAACAACCACAGCATCATTTTTTAAAGATTGTTTCATAAAAAATTAAGCAATGGCTTAAACATCGGGCTGAGTTCCTAAGGGAATGTGTGGAATTTCCTCCTGGAAACACTGAACGCAACAAAAATGTGGCTAAGACGGCAGGAAAAGAGACGGCCCAACTCTCAGTGGTTTTTTAGTTTCTTAATACACAAAAAGCTAAATTACTTCCTTTATTTGTTTTTACGTTTATCCTAATTATTTACTAATCAGCCTTGTGTTCTTTCGCTTCAGATTCCACTTTGACATCGGTCCTTTTGAAAACATGTGGCCTGGGATTTTTGTCTACATGGTCCACCGGTCCTGTGGGACATCCTGGTATGAATGACCGAACACTTCCTTCGTAAGCTGTTGAGTCACATGGCCTCTTGCACGCCTGCCTGAGGGCCTTGCACTTCCTTCGCTGATAACTGTCTGAAAATATGCCTTATAGAAATACTTATTTCCTTAATATTTAAATTTTAAAAGGCTGAGATTATTGGACAAATTGATTTTGGGATTTGGATTTCCCCAACAGCACTCTCTGAGCGCTTTGCCAGGGTGGCTGTCCCTTGGCTAATGACCCTGTCTCTACCAGTGACGATAAAAATTCAGGGGAAAGTTACCTTAGGCTGTGTAACAGAAAGAGGTAGCGCACACTGCTCCACATCGTTGCGTACTGTTTTCACGTGGTTTCCGGGAAACGTGCATTAAATTTAGCACCAACTTCCAACCCACGGTCTGTATCTGTCAGAGCAGATGTGGAGGGCACGCGTCTCCTAATTCAGCGCCCGGAGCTTTATTCGTGAGTTCGCTGTGGCTCTTTCCCTGCGGGTCTTTTCCTCTCCGGTGGCCTGTCCTAGAGGCCTTTCGTGACTTTACACTTAACTTTTTACAACTTAAACACACGTGCTTAAAATGCAAGGAATACTTTTATTTTTCTCGCTTTCACTCAGTGAATCATTAAGTGGCTTATGGCGGCTCTTAGTTTCTCCAGAACTAAACTGTCACTCCTTTGCTATTGAACTGTGTCTCCTCTTACTTTAATTGGTGATGTTTACAAATTGCTCCTTTGAAAGAATGCACACAGGGTGATTCACACTTATTTCTCAGATATCAGCTGAGAGTCTGGCCGGTTGGAACTCTTAAAATGACATACCTTATTCTTCAGGGACATTTGAAAGTCTTCAGTGGATAAAGTTAAGGTTATATGTTGTTAGAAGTTGTATAACTCTCATCTCTTTGGTATTTCAAAGACCCTTGTTTTATATTGATGTGCTTTTATTTTAAGCTGCCTTAAATTCCTTGAGACAGTTGGTAGGGCCTGAAATAAGTAAATATACATGAAATATGGAAATATAGTAACAAGGTTGCATAATAAAAACGTATCATTGGGCGCCTGGGTGACTCCGTTGGTTAAGCGTCCAACTTTGGTTCAGGTCATGATCTCACGGTTTATGGAATTCAGGCCCCTTGTTGGGCTCGCTGCCGTCAGCGCAGAGCCTGCTTGGGATCCTGGGTCCCTTTCTCCCCCCGTCAACTCTTGCATGCATGCTCTCTCTCTCTCAAAATTAAACAGTAAACGGAACTCTTGGAGACATGTCACATTGCTCTGTGTACGGTGGCAGGACTTTGGTATGGCCATTTGCCAACTAAAAATTTATATCATAATACTTTGAAAGGTAGTCACTCATCTAGGAAAGTCTCATAGTATATGTATTTGAAGTTTGTGAATCTGAATGTGCTTTTTGGAAGATATGAGCTCAAAACACCCTTGAGCAGGTGATGATACGTTGTCTGTTGAGCATGGCGCATGCATGTGAGGACGGAGTGAGTGCATGACAGGCACCTGCATGCTGATTCTGGAGTTTGCTCCCTGGAAGGCCAGTCATTCGATCAGGCCAGAAGCTCTGAAAGAGTCCCTCTCTTAAGTAGCCAGAGAAACAGAGGGAAAGCGGTGACCCGGCTTCCGCGCTGCTGGACCCAGTCCCTGTGGAGATTTTCACAGCTGCAAGTATATGGGTAGAGATGTATGTGTTAATTTTTTTTAATGTTTATTATTTTGAGACAGAGAAGGTGCACATGCATGTGAGCAGGGGAGGGGCAAAGAGAGGGAGAGAAGAATCCCAGCAGCCTCCCCGCTGTCGGCACAGAGCCTGACGCGGGGCTCGATCCCACGAGCAGTGAGCTCCTGACCTGAGCTGAAACAGTGGGGTGCCTTGCTGACCCAGCCACCCAGGCTCCCGGGACAGACGTGTTTAAAGCAGAGCTCTAGCGGAGTGTGCGGATTCCTTACCAGTTTCTGTCATAACAGCTTCTTTTCTTTCCCACTCAGCTTTGACCTTGAAAAGTTGTGTCGTTTCATCATGTCTGTGAAGAAGAACTACCGGCGGGTCCCTTACCACAACTGGAAGCATGCGGTCACCGTGGCGCACTGCATGTACGCCATCCTGCAGAACAACCACGGGCTCTTCACCGACCTGGAGGTGGGTGTCCTCGCGCCCTGGCTTCCCGGGCCGCGTGACACGAGGGGACGCGGGTGGCGTGGGTCTGGGGCACCTTCCGCATGTGGGTGCGTGACCGGGACTCCAGGACAGTTGAAAGTTGATGTGCCCGTGGATCATTCACGTTATTTTGTGTCACAAATGGAGATACAGAAGTTCCAGCGTCACCGAAACATTGCCCCCAAGGAAACGCTCCTTTTGCAGCCCCTCTTCCCTGTGAAAGCGCAGTCTTCCGAAAGTCTGTGTCACTCAAACGAAGGAAAATTTTCCCACAGCCCTTGTGCCCTGGCTGGTGTAGGCGCGTCCTGCTGATTTGGGAACCCAGAACACTAAGTCCAGTCAGGACAGGACGCTCTCTTGTCGCACGGGGAGACGGGCTCTGTGATGGTTCACGGATGCCTGACTTCACACACCCGGCGCTGGTGACAGGCTGGGATTGGGGGCTGCCTGGTCCCTTCCTGCACCGCGGCCCGGCCGCTCCTGCGACCGCCCAACCCTGCACCCAGGTGCTGGGGGCACATTGGCCCCGGCCAGGCTGGCCGCCGGTCATGATCCCGGAGGTGCCATGGAAGAGCCTGGCGCGAATCCTCCCCCCCCCCCCCCCCCCCATACAGCCCTCCCGTCCTGCTTCAGAGACCACGGGCTCTGCGCGGAGAGGGAGGCGGTCATGCCAGCGATGAGGATTCGGTGGCTCTCTCCCCAGCCCCTCCACACCGCAGCCCTGCCGTCCCCCCAGGGCCTGTCCTGTCCGACCACGCTCCCGGTCCAGCAGGAGACTCGGAAGGCGCATGTTTGCTTTTTTATTAATAATGTCATGGCAGGGCTTGGTTAGCTTAACAACTTATCATTTATTACCAAAAAAAAAAAGAAATTTGTTCTTTTTTTTCAGATAAATTTTAGGCTGATTTCCCATTCCATTAAACCCCATATTTTCAGATATTCAGCATTTTTTCCTTTCAGTTCCTTTTAAGAAGCAATTTCAGGGAATCCTCGGTGGCTTAGTTGGTTAAGCATCTGACGCTTGATTTCTGCTCAGGAAATGATCTCATGGTCCTGGGATTGAGCCCCAAGGGCTGCACTGACAGTGCGCGGGATTCTCTCTCTCCTTTCTCTACCCCTCTTTCCGCTGGTGTGTTCTCTCTCTAAACATTAAAAGACAGACAGCAATTCCATTGCCGCCTTTGCCATAGGATAGTCTGTGAGTTTGAGAGCTGTAGAACGCATCTTTCAGATTGCGTTGAATGTACATCCAAAAATGGAAACGTTTAAGGTAAGTGGGAAAACTTTGTGGCCACGAATTAACTCTCATTTAAGTTCCTAATTTGTTTTTAGAATTGTATCATGTTTTCACAAAACCTCGGCTCCTTTTGCCTAAAAATAATCCCAAAATAGTATGTGTAAAAATTTTAAATATATTTTTTTAAAAAGGGTATTTATTCTCTAATAGTGATTAGAAATGATCATTTGATCTTGTTAAGGGAGTAGATTAACAAAGGTAATTCCTCACTTCGTGAAGTATTTTCACATGCTTGATTCTGGCATATGTTTAATAAAATGAGTGAATATTATGTCAATAAAAATAACATATTAAAAAATTAAAAAGATGTACCTAGTAGCTTTTCACTAGTTATCTATTGTGCAAGACTTTAAAACCTTAAAATTTCTTACCAGATTCGTCGTGATTAACACAACAGCATAAATGTGGGAATGACCCCAAACCCAAATGGTCCTCAGAACATGAGTAATTCGGTTACCCCGTGCGGGCGAGCCTGTAGCGGCTAAGGGGGGTCCGGAGCCCCCCTGCCCCGCCCATTAGCAAGAGAAACCAGTCCTGCTGAGGGAGGCCAGGAAAGGGGCGGGGGCACCTGGGGGGCTCAATCGGCTAAGCGTCAAGCTTCGGCTCAGGCCATGGTCTCACAACACATGAGTTCAAGCCCTGTATCGGGCTCTGCTGATACCTCAGGGCCTGGAGCCTGCTTCAGGTTCTGTGTCTCCCTCTCTCTCTGCCCCTCCCCTGCTTGTACTCTGTTTCTCTCTGCCTCAAAAATAAATTGATTAATTTTTAGAGGGACAGGGCAGACACGTACAGTTAGCCCTGTGGGAGTTCTGCGTGGACCCCTCGACCCTGCCGGCATCTGCTCTCTGAGCTCTGACCTCACACTCACAGGAATATTCGCCACGCTCCTCTCCAGAGCTGGCCTTTCCACTTGACCTCGTCCCTGCCCTCGTGGTTCTTCCCTCCCTCTGCTCCGTCATCGCGTTCTCTGCTGGCCTGTCTGGTCCGCCTATTCTTACCTCCATCGCAATGTTGTTGGAACTTAGCCCTGAATGGGTTTTGAGTGAGGAGCTGAAACTCCCCTCCTGTAGACTTGCTGGACCTGTGATTCTTGGGAACGTTCGCTTTCACTTGATACCACCTGGGCTTTTCCTCAGAGTTGAGCAGGAACACTCCAGAATGATTCAGTTGTCTATTTTATTTTTTTGAAAATTTTTAAATGTTTTATTTATTATTGAGACAGAGAGAAACAGAGCATGAGTGGGCGAGGGGCAGAGAGAGGGAGACACAGAATCGGAAGCAGCTCCAGCTCTGAGCTGTCAGCACAGAACCTGATGTGGGGCTCGAACCCACGAGCCTTGAGATCATGACCTGAGCCGAAGTCGAACCCTTAACCGACTGAGCCCCCCAGGCACCCCCATTGTCTACTTTAAAAGCAGAAAAACAAAGAGGTTAAGAAAGAAGACAGATGCTGTGGGGCTTCAAGGGTTCCTGAGGGTGTCGGCGGCTTCCACGGCAGGACGCTGTGCACGTGATGGAATGACAGTAAAGCTCCTCATTTCCGATGCTTTGTTCTGAACATCTGTGCCCTGGATTTTTTTTCTTTAAGCGCAAAGGCCTGCTGATCGCCTGTCTGTGTCATGACCTGGACCACAGGGGCTTCAGCAACAGCTACCTGCAGAAGTTCGACCACCCGCTGGCCGCCCTCTACTCCACGTCCACCATGGAGCAGCACCACTTCTCCCAGACCGTGTCCATCCTGCAGGTGAGCGGCGGCCGGTGGGCGTGAGGGCTGCGGTCGGAGCCCCCAGGCCGCCCTGAAGGGTCTCCGCGGGAGGGCTGGGCGGCCCAGGGCTTTGGGGCGAACGGTTTATGATTGATAATAACATTTTCAAAGTCTGTTGAGAGATGGAGGAGTGTGCCCCCTGCTTCCGTCTCAACCTACCTGTCCCCGCCGCTGTTGCCCGAGGGACCGTCCCAAAACAGGCCTCGTCTGTCATGACCCTAGTAATGACCTTCCGGGGACCCTTCAGTTCTGACTTCAGGCCTTTGTTCGACCTCTCTCATTCTGTCACCGTTTCTGCACGGGGGCGATGTGCGTGAGCCACACTGAGCCACACAGGGTCCCACCGGCCACGGGTCACACTGCTCCCTGGACCTGTGGGGCTCCTCCTTGTCCTTCAGAATCCCGTGTCCCTGCCCGTGTCCCCGCCCACGCTCTTCTGGAGCCCTTGACTCCGTCTGCTTTCCCATGTGCCCTGTGCTTCTCTGCCCCCAAACTGGGAGCTCCCCCAGGAATGAGCTTCCCTAGTTTAGGGCCACGGCCAGACCAGGTCCTGGGTATGTGCGTGGGCACCCTTCGGCCCGCGGACGCCGTGGGGGGCGGGACACCTCCCACGTGAGCACACGCGTGGTCGTTGTGTGACGGGAGAGACCCGACCGGAGGGAGCGGCACCCAGCACCCACCGCAGACACTCCTGGGGGCCAGCCGCTGGCTGCCTTCTGCCTGATTCGTGCAAAATGGGATCAGCTTGCCTTGAATTATCATAAAAGCAACTTCTGACACTGTAACCTGGGCAGTCAGCTCCAGTGAACGTACCAGTTGATATAAAAGTGTTCTATTTTCTTATGAGGTTTCTTTATATTAACTGATGTGAAATTGGAGCTTTTAAAGGACTTTAAGCTGTTTGTGTGCTGTGTTTGGTTCCTGTATCTCCTTATTTCCTTTTCTTTCAGTAGGAATAATGTGCTGAAAAAGATCTACTAGACCTTCCTTAAGGGAAGGGCGGACTTACTGTTTGTGTATCATTTATTACCTTTGCTCTTGCAAAATAGTGAAGGAGGAAGTAGAAGGATCCTACTTACCACTTTTCATAACAGAGATCCTCTACTGAGGTTTTCCACCTAATTCGCTTCAATATCAAAAAGTAGTAAAAGAAATAATAAATCTGAAGTAGCCAACAGAGTGTACAGATTCTTTAAAATGGGTCTCCACCTGCCGTAGGTCATGGACACTTTTGAGAATCCGATGAAATAACGTGCTTACAGATGGCACACTCCACATATACCCTATATAGGGGTATGTTTGCAGGGAGTTCATGACTGTGGTCCCCGAGAGGATTCCTGGAACCCAGGCGAGGAGGCCCCTATTTTAGAGAGATTAGAAGATTTGTTTTGAACTGTATGGTGGGATGTTTTCATGTCCTAACTTAGTGGTTCAGCAGTAACAGAATAAAGCATTGACTACGTATCGCATGTCATTCCCCTTCAGGCAGCCTGACCATAGCACGCGTGTGCGCGAACTGAGCGCACATGCCAGTTTGAAACCCGGCAATGGTTTGGGAGCATAGGTGACAAGGCACCAAGTGCTGAAATGGCCCGGCCACTTTGCTGTAGTTATAATCCAATGAAAGCCAAGCAGGTTTCACAGCAGGAGTCAGAGCAGAGCTCTTTTCCGTTAACGTCCTGCACTCAGACTTTGGAGAGCCGAGGTTGGAAGGGGATTGAAAGCTAATGGGGTTCATGCACCTTCCCAGAGCCCGAGTCCCCTCCCCGTGCGCCCTCAGGGCTAAGCAGCCTGTCCTGGAGCCCCGTCCCTCGCGACAGCTCATGCACTGCCCAGTCCCCGTCCCCAGGCCCCGTCCCCGTCCCCAGGCCCCGTCCCCATCCCCATCTCTAGTCCCCGACCCCAGGCCCCGTCCCGCGTGGTGGCTGAACTGCTGGTGGCTCTTCCTGGTGTTGAGCTCATGTCTGTCGTCACGTCCCCCCTTTGGCCCCTCGTATCCATGAAAGCTGCTCCAAATGAGATCACGTGACTCAGATCACCGCAGTGACCCGTTTATACACACAGTGCAGTTGCTCTGCAGAGAAAAATCCTGATGTTTCAGCAAATACTGCATTTCAGTTAGATATCAAAGAGTTAAGGTTTATGATTTGAAAGTGAAATCACGTGTTTGAAAATGCTTTATCAATTTAAAACATTCTACAAACATAAGGCCTTCCTATTATTATTGTCTGGAAAATACCCAACTGTGGGGCGCCCGGGTGCCTCAGAGGTTGAGCGCCCAACGCGTTTCAGCTCAGGTCATCATCCCAGCGTTGTGGGATCGAGCCCCACGTCGGGCTCGGTGCCGACACCATAGAACCTGCTTGATATTTTCTTTCTCCCTCCCTCTCTGCCCCTCCCCTGCTCACTCTCACTCTCTCAAAATAAATAAACTTAAAAAGAAGAAAACAAGTGGTGCATGTACAGCCTTATTTCAGCAGAGTGGGAAGGAGGCAGTGTTTCAGTGAGATGTCTGACTTTTAAGGAAGTCTACTTTAATAATGTCAAGTTTTTAATGTCTTTTATCCGCCGATAAAGATAGCTTAAAACAAGTGAAAACAACTAACTGTCAATTACAGTAAGACTGTTGACTAACAATGAATAATTTAACTATAATTGATGAGCCCACCCTTGAATGCATCTTTATTATTTCAGTCTTTTTTGTTTGAACAAAATGACCCATTTTTATCTCAATTACCAATAAAGGCTCAAGATTCCCAGAGGAAGAAGTTGTTTTAGAGGGATTCGGAAGCAGAAGAATAATTCTGAGGTGACAGAGCCCAAGGGACTGATGTTGTGGTCTTGTCTAGGGTGACGACCCACTGTCCCATCTCCCACGAGGACAGCAGACGAGAAGGCGGCCCCGCAGTTCTGCGCCTCAGTGACGCGCGTGTGACGTGAAAGCGCGGCTGCCTGGAGGGAGGAACTTGAATATGCCTCGCTGAACTTTGTCCTGAGGGTGTGGGGCATTTCCTTTTGGAATATGGAAGAAGTGTTTACTAGTCATTAGACTTGAAGTGGACAAAGATACACGTGACTTCTTAAGCCCGTTAATTTCCAGTATAATATGAAAAATTACTAAAGGCTTAGATTAGCTTAAGAAGAAACGTCTTCTACTAAAACACATTTTCTAGTCCTTAAACCGCTTACTGGAAATATCCAAAGCCAGGGTATATATTTAAGTCACTGGGACTTTGTGGTAGCAAGTGATGTTGCGGTCGTGAAACGGTTCATTGAAGGGTCACTTCGGTTTTGTAGCCTAAAGAGAATCCGTGACGTTAATTTCCTTCCTCATTACAAACTATTCTGTGGTTTCCCCCAAACCTGTCATTGGCGTCCCAGAAGCCGTTGACCGACAGGGGAAGTATCGTAAGACGGGAGCTCGTGCTTGCTATCGGTGGCATTTCTTTGTGTTTCCTCCGCAGCTGGAAGGGCACAATATCTTCTCCACCCTCAGCTCCAGCGAGTACGAGCAGGTGCTGGAGATCATCCGCAAAGCCATCATCGCCACAGACCTTGCTTTATACTTCGGGAACCGGAAACAGCTGGAGGAGATGCACCAGACCGGATCGCTCAACCTCAATAATCAGTCACATCGGTAAACCTAATTTTTGGAAGTTTAGAAGCCTAGGAAATAGTACCCCGAAAAGCTTACTTATCCTTACACACAGAAGTGCAATTTAGCATAAATTTTATATTTGAAAGCAAAAATGTAAAAGAATTGAGATATTTTCTTTTTGTTATGTGTGCACTGTATTCACATTTACTCTGCATATTTCTTTATTTGACAAAATTACCGAGAGTGAATGGTGGGGACGATTAGAAGACGAATCGCAGCGTGAACTGCTCACCCAGGAATGGGGGCTTGCAGTTCTCTCCTTGAATTTATTTCAGCCCAGGGTTTGGTCATTGGCTTTACGGATTCAAAAGCCAATGAAAATGGATTCGTTTCTCAGAAGCCAGATCTTGTTGGCCAACCTTCTGTGATTGATGTGTAAAACCAGAAATTCCATTTTACTGATCTACAAACGTATGTTCTGGTGACAAGCACAGAATATTGGTGTTCAGTGTGCTCAGATCATTTGGGAAGCTGCGTGGCCATCAGAAGTGTGTCTCATGGACACGGAGTCACAATGACAAGAGTCGGAGGACTTAGAATGCTCTAATGCATCAGGAGAAATTAGTCGGATTTATTTTTTCTGAGAAGGTGTGCCTTGCCTGATGGATTTAGAAACCCGTGAGGTGTGCTCGCCGTGCACCCGGCCACCATCTGCACCTCAGACATTGGTCCACTGGCTCAGCTTCTTGCTTGTCACTTCGTGGGGGTGACCGCCAGTGTTTATCACTAAGACTTTCCCTTTGCCGTTTCCGTGTGTGACCACGTCCATCTTAGGTGGCGCCTTCGTTATCTTAGATTTGTGAGCGTTGGCTTGGTGGTCTATTCTAGTCCTGCTGACCTTGGGTCTGTATTCTCTTTGCCCTGGTGGTTTCGTTCTTCCTCCGTGATCTATTAAGGACTGACGAGAACATTTCCTTCTAGAGTACTCTGTCTTAAGGTTTTTAGAAGCAATTCACTCAGGTACCACGAACACAAAGCATCACATCTTCAAGGATATTCTATACGTAGGATCTAATGATGCCCATTCCTTTGACTAAGCCACACTTGGGTGTGATTCCGTCTGCCTTCCCGCAGGGGCGGGTCCAGATGTGGTGGAGCCGGAGACTTACACAATCTTGGGAACCTTGTTTAAGGGACGCAGAGAGATCTCATTTTCCCCTCAGGCAGCCTGAACACATTGCCAGGGCCCCCGTAGCATCGTGGAAGGGATCAGTGTGTCGTAAAGGACCACAGAGTTCCCAGCACAACCTCTTCTGCCAGCAGCCCAGGAGACGCCCATGATTTACAATCATCATGTCTCTGAACCTGCAACAGGTTTTGGGTGTAGCTCTTGTAGAAGTAGGTGTTTGTTCACAGTTCTCTTCCTCACGGTAAGTGGTAGGGGAGAGCGGTTAGCAGTTAGCCACGTACGTCTGTTGTTAGGTTGTAAGTAGGAACCATGTAATTCGTACCAAGTTTCTTGTATACGTTTTTAGCAAAATGGCTATAATAATAATTATTATAAAATAGAAAATTTAAAAATCTAATTGCAAATATTATATTTGGTGCTTAATGCGTATGTATGTGTGTTAGTGGTGTGTTTGGTTTTATAGGATTAAATAATTTTTGGGCGGTTAATAATTTTAAAGGTAATGCTTGTCAAAAAGTGCAGAAGGGTACATAAAAAGAATACTTTTTATTTCTTTTGAAATTTTTATTTTAAATTCTAGTTAGTTAACATATAGTGTTAATAATGGTTTCAGGAATATAATTTAGTGATTCCTCATTTGCATTTAACACCCAGGGCTATCACAAATGCCCCCCTTCGTACTTAGTACTTATCCCCCATTTAGCCCATCCCCCGCCACCTCCCCTCCATCAACCTTCAGTCTGTTCTCTGTAGTCAAGAGTCTCTTCCGATTTGCTGGAAGGAGAATCTTCTGTTCTTCTACACTCCCTGCCAACAGTCTGTTTGGGATGATGTCATCCCATGCCCTCTTCTGTGTCTGTGTGTGTGAGTATATACAATACATATACACAAATATACCGTTCTTTTTTTTTTTTTAACAAAAACATGATTATACCAGCTTCACGCCTTGTTTTAAGAGTCATGTAACGTCTTGTAGTATGGAGTTCGTAAAGCCTTGTTGAACCTCTCCCCGTATTGACGGTCAGACATTTCTAGTTCTGCAGCACAAATATACAGCTGCAGTCAGCTTCCTTATTTAGTCTCACCTACTGATCCTTTAAAACTATGTATCGTGTAGTGCATGGTGCTGGAAATTTATAAGCATAATAACATTTTCTCAAAGGATTGTAGAAATTTCCACTCCTCCTAACGTATGGGTGAAAACTGTTGCTCACTAAACAATGCCATTTTCTGATAGCTCGCTCACCGCATTAAAGACCTTCCCATGTCTGTTGACTATTTCTTGTTCCTATTTCTATGTATGTGTGTGTTCAGAACTTATGTATACTTTCATTGAATTGTTTTCTCATAAATCAATCTGCATTATATATTTTGTTAAGGATACTAAAAATTTCTCTGTGTTACAAATATTTTCTTTAGGTGATTTTCAAAAATTCTATTCAGAATTTCTTCTGACCATAAAGAAACTTAATCTCATGAGGCCAAATCTCTCATTTGTTTTTATCAAACCCGGTTTTCTGTCTTGCTGAAAATGACCTCCCCTGTCCTCACAGGGGTACAAATAGTACTTAAAATTATCTTCGTATGTATTGTAGAATTTTGATTTTCATAATTAGATCTTAGTTCTTCTAATGTTATGTCTTTTATTTAGTCCTGGTGAGTTGAATCAATACCATTTAATTGATATTTCATCTTTCCACTGGTTGAAGTTTTCATGTAAACTTGAATAATGGTTTGGATTCCTTAAGTCATTTAAATGCGAATTATCTAATCCTCAACTGTGATCATACCGTTTTGATTAGTGTAACTATGTTGAAATTTATCACACATACCTGGTAAGATAATCTTCTTCTATCGACCTCCCAAAAACTTTAGTGAAATTGTTACTTAATAAAAGCATTTTTAATATTTTTATTTAAAAATTTTCAAACTTACAAGGAAGTAGACATTATACTTAAATGTGCAATTTATACCTGCTTCCTGCATCCAAAAATTAGCGTTTTACCTTATAGTTGTATCTTTCTTTTTCAATGTCACTCGAATCGGTTACGGACATCATGACCTTTATCCCCTCATCGTGAATTCTTAAAAGGAAAAACTATCCTGCTATCACTTAAAAATACCCACGGTGGCAGCCTGCGGCTGTGTTCATGTTCTCCCTCGGAAGTGAAAGGTTATCATCTTCAGAGACGTTGGCGTGAGTCTCTAATCCTGACAAAAGTTTATAGTTTGTCTACAGGACCTGTTGGTGTCTTGGTAAAATTATACAGTCGTTTTACAGATTTCATCACCTATGAATGTCTTTTCCCCCATTTTTAACTGGAAATACAACTTCCAGTCTAGGTAAAGTTATGAATTTCTGTATTTCTGGATTTTACTTCATGTGTTTAGAAACTTTATTAGGTGCTTAGACATTTATATCTGCTGTGTCCCCTTGGTGATTGACCCTCTTACCAGTGTGAAATCAGTTCTCTTTTTGTCTGTAATACTTCTTGCTTTAAGGTTTGCTGTGTCACCAGCCACCCTGACTTCTGTGTGCTTCCTGGTGGCATGTCGTCCTGTCTGTGCCTGGTCCCTTCAGCATGTCTTGTTACCTGCAGCAGTGGAGGCCCTGAATCACTAACTTCAACTTCGTAATGGACTGTTCAGTGTATTTGCACTGAAAGTTACTATGTGTGGTTGGCTCGTTAGCTTGTTTTTCTCTTTACCACCTTGTTCTTGGTCCCTCCTTCCCTGCCTTCATTTGCGTTAACCGAATGTCTTCTTAGCGTGCAGTTCTGTACCTTCTACTGGCATTTATCATTACACCTCCTTGTATTTGAAGTGGTTACCCTTGAATTTACAGTCTTCATTTTTATCAGTGGCTTTGAATTAATATCATTCCATTTCTGTATAAGGTAAAAACCTTAAAAAACAATCCATTTGCATCCTTTTTGTCCTTTATGCTACTGCTAAGTGCTGTACTGATACATTTGTTCTGTATCCCAGATAAGATTGCTGATGTTTTAAATTAAATAGTCAATTGGTTATGAAAGAGTTAAAAAGAGAGAAAAATAATCTGTCATATTTTCTCATGTATGTACCATTTCTGGTGCTCCACATTTATTTGAGCAGTTCCAGGTTTCTCTCTGGTATGATCTTGCTTTAGCCTAAAGACTGTCCTGTAACATTTCTTACAGTGTGTGTTGATAGCAGTGTCTTTCGGCCTTTATTTATCTGAAAAGACCTTTATTTTGGCTTTACTTTTTGTAGGACTTACAATTCTAAGTTGACCAACTTTCTTTTAGCATTTTAAAAACGTTCAGTTGTCTACTGACCTTCATTTTTTTCCCTGATGAGAAGTCAGTGGTCGTTCTAATGCTGATTCTTCTGTGTATAACATCTTTTTCTTCTGGCTGCACTTAAGATTTCCTCTGTATCCTGGGTTTCGAGCACTTTGTCTACAATGTCCTGAAGTGTGGGCTTCTAGCTGCTGATCCTGCTTGAGGTCCTTCCTCTGAGCTCTCTGGGCATGTGGGCTGCTGATTTCAGTGAAATGTAGACGACTTTCCACCATTATTTTTCTTCAACTACTTTTTCTGCCCCATTTGTCACTTTTTTCCTGAAGCTCCACTTACACCTGTGATAGATTGCCGACTGCCGTCTGAGCGGCTCCTAAGCTCTGTGGTGTGTTCTCAGCCCTTCTCTTCTCAGCCCGTCTCCTGCCTAATTGGTTGTTCTGTGTCTTGAATTCCACTGATCTGTTCCAGTGTTCTTCCCAGTCTGTTGCTAACTCCATCCAGGAGTGTATTTTAGTTTATAGAGAGTACTTTCAGTTCTGAGATTTTTTTTTTTGGTTTATTTTTGTAGCTTTTATGTCTCTCTGAAAATACCTTATTTCTTCACTCTTTGTACTCAAATATATCTTTTTCTGAAGAGTCTTTGACATAATTAATTATTTAAAAATTCTTGTCTACACTTCCTCCATGTGAGTTTTATTTGAATCTGTTTTGTTGACTATTTTTTCTCCAGATCAGGGAATATATTTTCCTGTTTTTTAGTTTTATTTTGTTTGTATACTGCATTGTGGATAATATGCTGTGTTATCTTTCTGGATTCTGTTATCTTTCTCTGAAGATAATTGGCTTTTATTCTAGCAGCCAGTTAAATTCCTCATGGATCACTCTAAACTTATGGATCGGTGCCTTTAAGCATTTTTAGGTGGTTCTGTTTCTGTTTTGACCTTGGCCCATAGTCACTAAGAATTTGAGGGAAATGTGAATGCAGATTTGGAGACCACAGTCTCTGTGGCTCTCATGGTTTCACTTGTGGATTCTGCCAAACATGTATGGAAGACATAATATCAATCTTACACAAAATGTTTATGAAAAAGGGAATTATGACCACTTACCACCTTATTTTATGAAGCCTGCATAATCCTGATACCAGCATCTGACAAGCACATTACAGAAATATTAAATTAAAGGGGCGGTTGGATTTCTCAGTCGGTTAAGCGTCCGACTTTGGCTCAGGTCATGATCTCGCCATTCCCGAGTTTGAGCCCCACGTCAGGCTCTGTGCTGACAGCTCGGAGCCTTGAGCCTGCTTCAGATCCAGTGTCTCCCTCTCTTTCTGACCCTCCCCTGCTCATGCTGTCACTCTCTTTCTCTCTCAAAAATAAACATTAAAAAAGAAGAAATAGTAAATTAAAGGTCAATATTACTCATGGACATAGATGTAAAATTTATAACAAAGTCTAACAAATTCAGTCACATATAAAAAAACATAATAAAGCATAACAAGTGGATTTTACCTCAGGAATAGCATTTGCTAATAATATTCACAGGAATATTCAGAATAAAGAAGAAACCACATGATCATTTCAAAAGACACAGAAAAAGCATTTAACAAAAACCCCTATTGATGGGGGAATATCTGAGCGAACCAGGAATATAAAGGATCTAATTTAATTTCCTAAAGAGCATCTTCAAAAACACTGTAAACACATGAAGGACGCCCGCCATGTCCGCCTCTGGTCTCCTCTGAGCTGGGAACCCCAGCCAGTGCATTACAGTGAGAAAGGAAATAAAAGGCGTGAGCGTTGAAAGGAAGACGTAAATCTGTCCTTACTTGTAAACCGCCTGCCATCATCTACCAGAAACAAAACCGTGAGGAATCTCCAAAAAGCCTTCCAGACTAAGTAAGTGAATTGAGCAAGTTCACAGGATACACAGTCAACATTTTTTAAAAAATCATTAATTTTCATATATGAATAAGTATCAATTGGAAATTGAAGCTAATAAAACAATTTTGCTTGCTATGTCATTTTTTTTAAAAAAAGCATCCTTGAATAGATTTAACATGCTATAAATCTCTGTTCTAAAAATGCAGAACATTTCTGAGAGAAAGAGCACTCTGGAAATAGAGTGATTTGTCATGATTGTGAATTGCACAAATCAGTATTGCTAAGACATCAATTCTCTGCAAATAATCCTCCAAACATGCAATCCCAGGTGAAGCCCTAGCAGGCTTTTTTGTAAACATTGACAAGCTAACTTCACATTTAGATGGAAATACAAAAGATCTAGAAGAGTCAAAACAACTTTGACCAAACAAAAGCCCAGTTGGAGGACTTAACACTACCTGATCCCAAGGTTTACTATAAAGTACTAGTAATCAAGACAGTGTATACTGGACTCCGAGTAGACAGATAGATTCGTGGAGCACGTTACAGAAGACAAACTACATAGCCTATTGATTTTCAACCCAGGTGTCAGTGATTCAATGGAGAAGTGGATGGCCTTTTCAACAAATGGCTCTTGAGTTACTGAGGTTTCAACTGGATGATATACTCAAATGTAAAAGCTAAACTTATAAAACCTCTGGAATAGACATAGGAGAAAGTCTTCATGACCTTGGGTAGGCAGAGAATCCTTAGCACACAAAAACACTAACCTTCAAGGTGTTGTTGGTCAAAGGGAACCTGATTTCAGTTGTTAAGATGAATAAGGTCTGCGGATCTAATGTATAGCATGGTGATTATAGTTAATACTGTATTTTTATACTTGCAATTTTGCTAAGAGAGTAGATCGTAAATGTTCTTCACACACACACACACACACACACACCCACACACACACACGTAACTATACGTACCGAAGGATGTGTTTATTAATTTGATTGTGGACATCATTTCACAGTGTATAGGTGTATCAAGTCAGCACACTGTACAGTATAAATATCTATACAACTTTTATTTGTCCATCATACCTCAGTGAAGCTGGAAGAAACAAGTCGAAACCACTAATCTTCAAATGATAGGTCGGACTTTATCATATTAAGAAGTTACAATTTTCAAAACAATCTTTAAGGGAATGAAAAAGCAAGCCACACAATGTGAGAAAAAATATTCTCTCTATCATATTTAATGTCTTCTATAACTTAGAACCAAATAATAAGGCAAAGTAAAAATTGCCTGAAAGATTTACCTTTTAAAATTTATTTAAGTTAAAATGTAAATTGCCTCACAGGAGACTCAGTGTTCATACAAATGATATGAAGGGAAACACCACAGATAGACTGTGTGTCTGTGGAAGGGGAGCCTGCTGGACCAGAGGCTACCGAGGGACTGGCCAGCAAGGACGAGAGACGTGAGCAGAAACGCCGAGAGAGACCGTCAGTTCCGTGACTCCCGGTGTCTGTGCGCCAGGCCGGGGCCAGGTGCCGGCTATGCAGCCACGAACGGGACAGCTGTTTGCCCTGCCTCCGCCAGTGCTTCCGGTCCAACAGGGAGATGCCTCGTCAGCTGAACAACTCCACAGCACATGACTGACTTGGAGCAGTGGAGAATTCTAGAGGGAGACACAGGGGTGCTGGGCTTCATCTGAGGGAAGGGAAGGTTGAGAAAGGGACAGCATTCCACACTGGCCCAGCTCAGCTCCAGACCACAAACGTCCTCAGAATAAAATTTTGTTCTAGGTACTGTTATGGACTGAATTGTCCCCCCCCCAAAAAAAAATTCCTATCTTGAAATTCTAATTCCCAGAACGTGACAGCATTGGGAGATACAACTTTGAAAGAGGTGGATAAAATGAGGCCATAGATGTGGCTCTTAATCCTGTGTGACTGTTATCTTTAGAAGAAGAAGTTTCGATACAGATCTGACAGAGGGAGGACCACGTGAAGACGCACGGAGAAGATGGCCATCAGCAAGCCATGAGGAGCAGTCTAGAACAGACCCTTCCCTCACAGTCCTCACAGGGAGCCCACCTGCAAACACCTTGATCCTGGACTTCTGGCCTCCAGAACTGTGAGACAACACTGTTGTTTCAGCCACCAAGTCTGTGGTACTTTGTTACAGCAACGCTGACAGGCTAATACAGAGGCCTAAGTGAGTTTTTCTTCTCCAGTCAAAAGAGCCCAACCCACCCTGGAGTCAGATAGATTTGAGTTTGGGGAGAGAAGACCCTGGCTAGGCCTAGAGATTCACCAAGGTTTCCTGTTGGGGGACAGCCCGCTTTGTGCCTGTCTGGCCTCCTGGTCCTCTCTCACCCCCACCCAGGCAAACTTGCACCATTTACCTGTCTTCCCTCTTGGATGGGGAGCAATTAGGTAAAGGGACATGTCCTACCAGGTCCTGGTCCTGATGTTCTAACCTCGGATCAGGGACAACAACCCTGCAGGGAGCACTGGATCCACTGCTGGGAAAAGAATCCCCAGGAATCGCACCTTTCAGCTTCTCGGGACAGTGGGGTATAGTGAGATTCTCCAGCCGTGACTCATGCAAAGTTTCATGGAGAAGGGAGGGTAGGAGAGTCGTAATGACCATACTAGAAAGCAGTTTAAAGCGCATTTTCACTATAGCATTACATACAATCAAAAACTGCATGATTTGTTCCTGTTTGTAATCAGAGGGGCAGGGTGAGCTCAGTGTCCTGACTGAAGCTGGGCACATGTGGGCACATGGGCCTGCATGCAGGGCGGGAGCTTCACCAGAATAGACCCCCATCCTTCTGCTCCATCCCTGTTCCTTGGAGCCCCTGAAGCCCCGTGGTGGTCTGCCTCTCCAGTGGGGACATCCTCAGAGTTGGCCAGTGCCAAGAAGAGCCTTCAGCGACCCAGTGTCAAGAAATTCTGAGAATGAGGCTCACCGTGTCCTGGCCAGGCTATTGGGAAGGTGAAGAATTGGTAGACATGCCTAGAACTGAATCGTTTTCCATTCCCAGTGTTTCAGGCCGGAGCAAACACTGCCAGCAGCAGGACAGCCAGCCAGCACTGAGGACGTCCCAGAGTGCGGGGAGGGTACAGAAGGAAGAAAAGCCAGCTCTGCCCTAGAGGACAGGAGATGGACTGATGCGTCATCAGGGTGGAGGCTTGGCCAGGGGCTTGTGCGGCACAACCAGGAGCCAGAGGCTGGGAGAACTCACCATCAGCCAGTCCTCAAGGGCTCAGCATTCGGTACTTTGAGGCAGAGTGGTTAACACGGGCCTTTCCATCTGTGTGCTGACACTCGCTGAGGACCAAGTGTTTACCAAGTGTAAAGCCAGCAGCGGAGGGGAGCTTTAAGACAGCAGCGGATCATTCTCTGGGATCCTTGTAGTTGACATTTAGGTCTGTGATCCATTTTAAGTCAGTTTTTGGTGAAGAGTTTAAGGTCTGGGTCTAGATTCTTTTTTTTTTTTTTTTTTGCGAGTGGATGTCCGTTGTTTGGGCACCCTTTGTTGAAAAGACTATTTTGTTCTCTTGATTGCTTTTGCCTCTGTCCCAGATGATTTACCTACTATGTTTATGTGGGTCTGTTTGGGGCTCTCTGCTCTGTTCCACTGATACGTTTGTTTATTCTTTCTCCACTGCCTCACTTTCTTGATTACTGTAGCTTTACAGTAAATATTGAAGTCAGGTAGTGTCCGTCCTCCAACTTCATTCTTCTCCTTCCATATTGTGTTGACTATTCTTTTGCTTCTCCCTATAAACATGTATTTTATTTTGCAGCGGATCCTAATATAAATAGTAATGCGGTTTTAATTTCAAATGTCACTTGTTCTTTGCTGGTCTATAGGAAATGATTGCCTTTGTATCTTGTGACCTTGCTGTAATCATTTATTAGTTCCAGAAGTGGTTTTACTGATTCTTTCAAACTTTCTACATTGACAGTCATACCATGTATGAACAAAGACAGATATAGTTCTTCTTTTCTAATCAGTATATCATTTATTTCTTTTTCTTGTCTTACTGCATTAGCAAGGACTTCTAGTACAGTCCCGAAAAGTAGTGAAAGAGAACGTTCTTGCCTTGTTCCTGATCTTACTGGGAAAGCTTTGAGTTTCCCTCCATTAGGTATGATGTTAGCTATAGGTGTTTTGTGGATATTTATCAAATGAAGAAAGTCCTCACAACCTCCATACCTAGCTCATGAGTGACTGTCGGATTTTGTCAAATGCTAGTAATGCATCTACTGACAGAATAATGTGATTTTCCTTTTTAGTCTGTTGACATGGATTACATTCGTTGATTTTTTGAGTACTGAAATTGATTTACATATCTGGAATAACTCACACTTGGGCATGGTATATAATTCTTTTTATGCAATGTTATATTGGCTTTGCTAATATTTTATGGAGGGTTTTTGCATTTATGTTCACAAAAGGTAGCATTCTGTAGTTTTCTTGCAATGTCTTTGCAGAATCTTGGTGTTAGGGTGATGCTGGCCTCATGGAATATGTTAGGACATGTTTCCTCTGCTTCTGTCCTCTGAAAGAGATGATAGAGAATTAATATAATTTCTTCCTCAAATATTTGGTCGGATTCACCATCTGAACCTGTCTGGGCCTGATACTTTCTGTTTTGGAAGGTTATTATTTATCAATTCAACTTCTTTAATAGATATAGGCCTATTTGGATTATCTATTTCTTCTTGTGTTTGTTTTGCCAAACTCAAGACATTGGTCCATTTCATCCAAGTTATCAAATGTGTGGGCATTGGGTTGTTGAGAGTATTCCTTTCATTATCCTTTTAATGTCTGCAGAATCCGTAGTGTCATTCTCTCTCTCATTTCTGAGACTGAGATTCAAATTACTAGTGCAGAGTTCCTCTTTGTTGTTGTTGTTGTTTAAGTTAGACTGGCTGAAGAGTCTTATTTTTATTGATCTTTTCAAAGAAACAGCTGTTGATTTGGTTGATTATCTCTATTGATTTCCTATTTTCAAGTTCATTGATTTCTGCTCTAAGTCTCATTATTTCTTTTCTTCTGCTTCATTTGGATTTAATTTGCTCTTTTTTTCTAGTTTCCTGAAGTAGAAGCTAAGATGTTTTTATTTTATAGCTTTATTATTTTCTAGCGTGCACATTCAGTGTTACAAATTTCCCTCTAAAGACTGCTTTCCCCACGCCCCAGAAGTTGCATAAGTTGTATTTTTATTTTCATTTAGTTGTAAATATTTTAATTTTTTCCTTGATTTCTTCTATGATCTGTTATTTATAAGTGCTTTATTTAATCTCCAGGTAAATGGGGGATTTTTCCAATTGTTTTTCTGTCACTGATAAATATAAATAGATAGGTAGGTAGTTCCATTGTTGTCTAAGAGCATCCATTCTGTTCTTTTAAATTTGTTCAGTGTAATCTGAGGCTTGGAAAATGGGTCGTCTTGGTGAATGTTCCATATGAGCTTGACAAGAATGTGTTTTCTACAGTTGTTAGATAAAGTTGCCTACAAATGTCGATTATATCCAGCGGTTTGATGAAGGTAGTGAATTCTCACACGCCCTCGCTGCCCTTCTGTCTGCTGGATCTGCCCAGTTCTGATAGAAGCGTGGTGACGTCTCTAGATTTAAGAGCAGATTTATCGGTTTCTCCTTGGCAGTTCTATCCATTTTTTCTCTTTTTTTTAGTGCTCTTAACTTTGTTTTTTAGTTAATATGCAGCACGATAATGGTTTCAGAAGCAGAATTCAGTGGTGCATCAGTTACACACAGCACCCAGCGCCCCCCCCACGCAACCCCCTCCCGTCGGCCTCCCTCTGCCAGCCCTCAGTGTGTTCTCTGCCGTCAGGCATCTCCTGCGCTTTGTTTCCTTTTCTCCTCTCCCCACCCTTCCCGTGTGTTCATCTGTTTTGTTTCTTTAATTCCACATATGATTGAAATCAGGTGATATTTGTCTTTCTCTGGTTGACTTATTTCACTTAACATAATACACTCTAGCTCCATCTACGTCCTTGCAAATGGCAAGATTCCTTTCCTTTCCTTTCCTTTCCTTCCCTTCCCTCTTCTTTTTGTGGCTGAATAATACTCCATTGTACCCACTGCATGTGTATACAACATCTTCTTTATCCATCCTTCAATCAGTGGACATTTGGGCTCTCTCCATAGATTGGCTATTATTGATAATGCTGTTATAAACATTGGGGTGCATGTACCGCTTTGAATCTGTATTTTTGTATCCTTTGTGTAAATACCTAACAGTGCAATTGCTGGGTCATAGGGTAGTTTTATTTTTAACTTTCTGAGGAACCTTCGTACTGTTTTCCAGAGTGGCTGCACCAGTTCACATTCCCACCAGCAGTGCAAGAGGGCTCCCCTTTCTCCACATTCTTGCAACACCGGTTGTTTCTGGTGTTTATTTTAGCCATTCTGACAGGTGTGACGTGGTATCTCATTGGAGTTTTGATTTGTATTTCCCTAATGATGAGTGATGTTGATCTTTTCATGTGTCTGTTAGCCATCTACATGTCTTCTTTGGAAGAGTGTCTATTCAGTGTCCTTTGCTCATGTCTTAACTGTGTTGTTTGTCTTTGGCTGTTGAGTTCGATAAGTTCTCTACAGGTCTTGGGTACTAACCCTTTATCAGATACGTTGTTTGCAAGTATCTTCTCCCATTCCATCGGTTGCCATTGAATTTTGTTGAATATTTCCTTCTCTGTGTGAACTGACCCCTTTATTATTATAAAATGCTCCTTTTTATTGCTGATAATCTTCCTTGCTCTGAAATTCGTTCCATCTGAAATTAATGTAGCTGTTTTCATCTTCTTCTGAATACTCTTAACCTGGTATTTTTCTCCATTCACTGATGTTTAATCTCTAGGTGTCTTCATATTTAATCCAGGTTTCTTGTAGACAACATATAGTCTGGTTGGGTCTTGATTTTGGTCTATCCTGATGACCTGTTTTAATTGGTATATTAGGCCACTGACATTTAAAGTAACTAGTGATATAGTTGTATTAATAGATCTCATCCTTATTACTGTTTCTTCCACAGTTGTTCTTTGTTCCTATTTTTGTCTGCCACTCTTTTTCCACCTTTTGTAGCTTTAATTATTTTATATGATTCCATTTTCTCTCCTTTTTAATATTACCTATATATTTTTTTTATTTTTTCAGTGGTTGCAATAGAGTGAAAGATTTTTTTTCAGACCCAAACCCCAATAAGAACATGAAGTTTTGCTCAACATATTTAGACGTAAGGAAGACCGAGTTCATACCGCGACATACCACTTACACGTTCACTCAGTGGCCGCATGAGGAAGGCCAACAAGACCCAGGTGTTGGCAAAGACACGGAGCTGCAGAAATGCTAATACACTGCTGGGGGGAGGGGAATGTACCACTGCTCGGGAAGGGACTCTGGGAGTTTGCTATGGAACTCAGTGTAGGCTTCTCTGTGAGTCCGCTCTTAGGTGACTCAGAGAAATAACAGCATATTGTTCACACAAAGACTCTGACACAAATGTTTACAGCAGCCTTATTCATGATGTGTCTAAACTGGATGCAACCCAAACGTCCAACAACAGGTGCCTGGAGAGCCCGTTTCTGACATTTATACAATGGAGTATGTTCAGTCCAGCAATAAAAAATAATTAGGAACGGCCAATTCATGCAACAACATGAATGAGTCATACAGACATTTTGTTGAGCAAAATAGTGTATACTACACGAAAACGTTTTTTTGAAGCCCTAGAATAGGCCAGATGAATTCATGGTGCTGGTGACTGTGGAAGAGCTCAGGCCGGCCCTTGCAGGGCTGGGGAGAGGCCGGGAGGGGGTTCTGGGTGAGGAAGATACTCCTTGTCGTCATCGGGGAGGTGGTCTGGGACTGTATACATCGTTATAGTCATTAAACTGTATCCTTCAAATTTATGCATTTCATTCTATATAAATTACACCCAAGTTAAAGTATGAAAAACAAAAATATACACTCCAGAAATATGATTCTATGATAAAACATGAACCATTTTTGTTTCCAGTGTTTTGTCCTTAAGATAGAATATGTCAATTCTATCAATAAGTCTTTAGATGAAATCATTAAAAAACAAATAAGGCGTGCCTGGACGCCTCAGTCGGGGGAGCCTCCGACTCTTAATGATCTCGTGGTCAGGGGGTCGAGCCCCACACGCAGAGCCTGCTGGGATTCTCTCTTCTCTCTGCCCCTCTTCCTGCTCGCGTGCTCTCTTCCTCTTTCTCAAAACAAGAATGTATCTCCAGGGGTGGTTAATCCAGCCGTTTCCCAGGGGCACAGGACTTGACAAGCTCACAGAAGCAGCCCCCAGGATGTGCGCAGGGAGGAGCACGCTTTCCAGCCGGTTTAGAATCGTTAGCGCGGGAAACAGTCCCACATTTTATGTGGCTCTGGTGGCGTTTCATCGGTCTCTTTACGGGGATCCTGCATCGGCATATGTGAGGGATTGTCCTTCCGTGTCGTCCTTAGAGGCGGCAGGCACGGTGTGCGGTCCCGGTGGCTTCCGAGCCCGTTTCCAACTGGCCCCATGGCTGTTGCAAACTTTTCTTTCTCTGTTTCTAACGCCCCCTCTTACTCTTGAGTTCACGCCGATGTCACTTCCCTGTGACGCATGTCTGTCTCACCAGCCTCCTTGTCACCGCGTGCCCCCGCTCCCAGCGCCACCGCCTGTGTCTGGACAGGGGCTGCGGGCTCCCCGTGGATGTCGCCTCAGCAGTGGCAGTAACTGAGCTGGGCATCGAACAGAATGAACGGGTGTCCTCTCCAAAGGCTGCGGGCGTTAAGTCTGACCCCTAAGATTCTTGCTTGAGGGATTCGTCTGCCGAAGAAACCCGAGCACCCGCTCCCTCCCCCGATGCCAGCCTTCCGCACTGATGCCCGGAGGGCAGGGCCCTCCCTCTCCAGCTGCTCCTTCCGCGGGGTGCCCAGGGCTTTTCCCCAAGCCCTTTCGAGAGGACCCATCGCCAAAGCTACTTTTTCCTCTCTTAGTTCATGTGTGTAGTCTAGAAGCTGGAAATACATTTTTAAATAACTTTCATTGTGTCTGTTATTTTGCTGTTTACCTTTGCTCTTCATTGGACTCTCTTTTGTGATTACGGATTCTTGTTTTCTTCTAGAGAATCTCTCATACTTTTAAGACATCTATTTATCTGACATTGCCAAAATGTTTGTAGCTGAATATATGATAACATTAGAGGGTAATTCTTGGGGCTACCGATTATAATTACTCCACGGGATAGTCGATGAGTGGCAGGGGCCTCTGTATACCGAGAATTCATAGTTTAGTATAATTAACAAAAAGATGATATTCATCAGAGGAAATCAGCAGCAGACTTTGGCCAAATATGAAGTTACCTAATATCTAGAGAAGCGCATCCTTTATTTAAATTAAAAATCTCTCTCCACCTGCCACAGTCAATGTACAAGGGCCTCGTTCTGCCAGGAATGGTTTATGTTTCATCCGAAGAACTTGCATGTTCTGAAATTGCTTATGTCCTCACTTGATTTAAAGTTCCACACAGGGGCGTCTGGGGGGCTCCATCGGGTAAGTGTCCAAGTCTTGACTTCAGCTCAGGTCATGGTCCCATGGTTCCTGGGTTTGAGCCCTGCACTGGGCTCCGCACTGACAGTGCGGAGCCTGCTTGAGGTTCTTTCTTCCCCCTCTCTCTGCTTTCCCCCCGCTCTCATTCTCTCTCTCTCTCTCTCTCTCTTAAAATAAAATAAAAAATAAAAATAAAAAATAAAGTCACACACAGCAGCCCATGTTGCTATGTAAGAGCTCTTAATTCTAGAACTAATACAAGGATTTTGTTAGACAAATAAATTTTAAGTTAGGGCGGTTCTTAATAACAGCCAATCCCTGCTAGATACACATTTGCTCAAGAATGATTCTCCATTGTCATTTAATTTTTTCTCAGTGGTATTTTTTAAAGAAGCAACCTAGGATTCTATAAAATTAAGAATCGATAACAAATTTTTTAATGTTTATATTTTAGAGGAAGAGAGCGCGCACAAGTGGGGAAGGGACAGAGAGAGAGAGAGAGAGAGAGAGAGAGAGAGAGAGATGGACACAGAAGCAGGCTCCAGGCTCTGAGAGGTCAACACAGAGCCCAACACAGGGCTTGAACCCATGAATCATGAGATCGTGACCTGAGCTGAAGTCATATGCTCACCTGACGGAGCCCCCAGACACCTGAAAGTTTAAAGTTTATTTTAGCGAGATTGTCACTGTGCCATGCTTACACTTACTCATATCAGAGAGCTGTTTGTATTATTTGTGTCACTGAAACATCTTTTCTATGCTTTTGGCTCTGCAGCTGCTCAAATAATATTTTCAAAGAATCTATAGCATCCTGAGTCTTGTTTATGGTTTAATAATAGCCAAAATGGGTCATATTACTAACAGTGGTTATCATCAATATGATTTATTTAAGGTACCTGATACTGTGATTTAAAATTCCTTAAAGATAAGTTTTAAAAACAATCGAAAAAATCATTAAAATGATAATTTAAGAGAAAAATGATCTAACTTAGTCTCTTTTCAACTATGTATGATCTGATTTTAAAATGAAATGGAGAGGGGCGCCTGGGTGGCTGAGTCAGTTAAGCATCTGACTTTGGCTCAGGTCATGATCTCATGGTCCATGAGTTCGAGCCCCGAGTTGGGCTCTGTGCTGACAGCCTGGAGCCTGCTTTGGAGTCTGTCTGCCTTTGTCCATACTGCCTGCCTCCCTCCCTCCCTCTCTCTCTCTCAGAAATAAAGAAACATTAAAAAAATAAAAAGCAAATAAAATGAAACAGAGGAGGTAAAGGGAACTAGACAGTAGTTCCTGAACAAAACATCCACTACGGCCCCCGAATGCTTGCTTTTTGCGTGTTTGGCGCCCTTCTCCCCGCCCGCTGTCAGAGTTACGAGACCGCCTCACACTAGAAGTCTTCGGTTAGCCCTTCGTGTGTGAGCACTCTAAGATGAGCAGGCATTGAGTTCTTTTCTTTTCTCTCTTTTTCCTGTTTTCTCTGGCAGTTTCGTGCTGGGCTATCCAGACGCTTTAACCTGGGTCCCGTAACACAAATGGAGTAGATTTTCTTAGGACAGAAGAAATGTTGACTTCAAGCCCATTTTTCTATTTCCGTGCCATATGGATACCTGAATGAAGAGGTGCAGTTTGATACTTAAGTTGTTTGACTTTCAGACATATTTTTCCATGTGAACAACAGCTTTCCGGCGGTCACCTCCGGGTCATTCCTGTAATCGGGGAGCCGCTGTGTGGCCTCCAGGTCCACTGACCACGTTTTCCACTTTGACCCCGAAGGGCTGGGTCATCGGGCACCCTTGCCCTCGCTCCAGCTTCTGGCTGGGTTCGGCGGCCGGCGGCACTGGCAGGATTTCAGAGGTGGCAGGAGAGAGAAGTCGGTGCTCTGTCTGCTGCCCCGGCTTCCTCCCAGTGCTTCTGGGGATGGATGCAGACCTTGCTGCCCCTCCTGTCCCTTGCTGCTGTCGCCGACCCTCAGTGCTGCTCCACCCCTGTCCCTGCCTTTGTGGACCTTCCCGCCCAGCTGTCCTCGGGTCCCCTTGGGCGTGAGGTCTGTTTCACGTTAGGACCCTGGCTGGTCAACTTGTACTGAAGGAGGTAAATTTACTGTGTTTTAAAGCTGGGCTACAATTTTTTTCACTTCTTTCGCTCTTAAAAGGCTAGTAGATATTTGGGAGTCGGAATGAGGTCACAGCCTCAGGGAGCAGTGGCAGCAGAGAATCAGAGTTCCTGACTCTTCCCTCTTAGCTGCTGTGGAAATTGAACCAGCCCTTCGTTCCTCTGGAATTCCAAATATAACACAAATGAGGAATTATAATAATAATCCTAGAGAATTCATTCTTTGTATTTCTTCATGTCTCTACCTGGAATCTTTTGTAAAGTCAGTTCTGGCCCATCTGGTCCAGTGTTTCTACTTTTCTTCCAATAGGACATCGTATCCTTGACTGATGAGCTTTGTAGAGAATGGGGGTCCGGGGGGGCGGGGGCAGCACGGGAGAGCTGGGCTTCCTCTCTGCCCGTCCATCACCCACCGGTGTCAAGTTCTCTGGTCCTGTGCTCTTCCTGCGTGGGAAGAGAATTCCAAGGTTGGATGGCTCCAAGAAGACAAACGTGCCTCCTGGTGAGCGGTGCTCACTTCCAGGTCACTGTCAGCACCCTGGAGAGGTCCCCCCGGCTTTACTTACCCCTCCTGGTCTGGGTTGGTGCATGGGGGCTGGAGAAAGAGAGGGAAGGAGGGGCGGGGGCTTCGTTACCATAACCACTGCAGTTAACACACTTCAGCCTGGCTCCGCCTCTGACACCCGGAGCCCCTCCTTTCCCTTCCCTGTCATCACTGCCTCCTGACCTGAAATAACAGACTCCCGCCTTGTCTCCAGACTGGGCAGCTCCTCGTGCCCTCCAGGCTGGCATTCCTCCGCATCCCACGCGTGCTCCTGACACATCAGGACTTGCACACCGATTCCTCTCTGTTGGGACTGTCTCACAGAGCTTCATGGTTTTGCCTCTTAAAACATCTTCTACAAACTTGTTCAATGCAATTTTTTGTCCTTATTTTCTGCTTTTCCTTATTAGAGCGTTAGTTCTAGAAGAGCAGGGTCTAGTTGGTTCATTATTAGAAGTGTGCCTGATACAGAGGCGTTCAGAACGTGGGGAGTAAATGATGTAGTCAGACCTCCTGAAATTACTTACCAAGGAATCATCCGTAACGTGGAGATTGCGTAGACCTCGTCATTGCGTTCCGTGACAAGGTTCCGTAAGATCGCACCGTAACTTAGCATGAGCTCCATCCGGTTCACCGCTGGTTATTGAAATGCATTATAAATCAGTCATCTGTTCCCATTAGGCCTGCGTCCCATTCAAGGAAAGAAATGAAATGATTCCAATTCACATTAGTATTTCCAGACAACCGTGACCATCTAACTGATTTGTCACAGAGAGTGAAAAACAAGTAATTTTATTATTAAAGGCATTTAATTTAAAAATTTTTTATCTGGTTATTTATTGATTACCAGTAAAATCACTACTCTTAGGTTGTTTTGTCTAAGTTGTTGTGACAGTGACATCTGAATGACAAGTGGGTCATAGTCTTTTCAACCCTAAGAGTAGCAACGCCCCTGTGAAATCCTGTCCAGGGAGAAAATTGGCTCCTTGTGGTTTGCAGAGCCCAGTACTGTTCACATATCTTGTTTTGTATATTCGTGAGATAGAAAATCGTTCTTGAGACAAAGCTTATTAGAACATTTAGGCCAGAGAAGGAAATGTTTGGATATATATGTGAATATAGTTGAATGAGATTGGATTATTTCAATTTTATGAAACAGAATAATCGTTTTATTTCATGTTCTATTTCTGTTTAGTGAACGTCCCCGTTGAATAAGCAGATAATAAACTCACTCGTTTAGAAGCCCAGATCCAGAAATACTCTTCCTTGAAACCACAAAATGATTAGGAAACTGGCTCATCAAGAAAATGTGCCCTTTCCTGGCCATGTTAAGGGGGTTGCGTCATCACACGGCGTCTGTTTGGGGTTGCAGGAGGGACACGCAGGAGTCTCATCGACGTTTGTAAAGTTACTCATTCTGCCCCAGTAGAGACGTGTTCTCACGAAAAGTAAAGTCTTAGAAGAGATCGCTAATGAGGCCAAGGCCCTAAAAGAAGAGGCTGGTGGGAAATAAAGGCACGTTGTGAGTGACCGGAGGCCCGGACGCGGGTCACAGACATCCAGGAATCGTGCGCAGGGGCCCCACTAGATCAGAAACCCCGCCAAAGCGACAGAGAGGTGTCCGTGCTGCGTGCCCTGGTGGGGACGGGTTCCGGACCCAGGGCCGGACTCTGCCCCGCGCAGGGGACCGCCTGAGCCGGGAGAAGCCAGGCCACCGTCAGGAGCCATGGATTCCATTGGGATGAGCTAGAAACGACAACATCTCGCCTGCTACGCGGTTATGTGTCTTCATAATTCGCTTTTTAAAATTGGGTAATTCGCTTCATAAAAGTTAAGTCAGCATATTAAAATTCCTTACTAATTAGCGGTTAGCGCAACCGTAAGTGTAGGGTAAACACATGTCCCTGGACCACGTCCATTAAAAGTCTAGGGTGGACGTCCGCCAGAATGCTTTATACAGCGTTTTCTTTTTCTTCAGGAGGAAAGATGAAACCAAACCATATTTAGAAAAGGGAAGTCGGAGTGAGGCGCAAAGCCGCTGAGAAAGAGCCCGTTGCCCGTGGGGTCGGGGCGGCGCAGTGTCCGGGGCGGCTCCCCAGGCACTGGTCCCGGACTCGGAGGGGAGGACGGACCAGCGTCCGCTCTGGCCTGGGCTCCGGCTGCCCGCGCCTCCGGGACCTCATTTCATGTCTTTGCACCTCATGTTTTTCTTAGAGAAACAGAAGGATTGGGATAGATTTTCTTCCTTAAGGCCTCTTCGCCCCCTACATTTCCAGAGCTCCGTGGCGGGAGAATCTGGCCCACAGCTGTACACGCAGAGCAGAGGCCTGGGGACGTGGTCCATGCCCACGTGGTGTCTGATGCCAGCCGTGGCGCCGGGGCAGCCGGCACACGCCTGAGCCCCGCCCGGGGCCAGTGACAGAGGGACCGATGTCCTTCGGGCTCGGCGAACGCTGCTCTTTAATCCCACTTTCGTCCCTCCTGCTGGTTCTGCACCTTCAGCTCCCTCCTCCCTGTCATAAAGCAATGCCTGCTTTACGCCTTTTTTCCTGGAAATGTGGATGTCTTTCTAGCCTGTATTGCAAAAGCCATGCTGACCCTTTTTCTGTTATTGTGTTCTAGAGACCGTGTCATTGGTTTGATGATGACTGCCTGTGATCTTTGTTCCGTAACAAAACTGTGGCCGGTTACAAAATTGACGGCAAATGATATATATGCAGAATTCTGGGCTGAGGTATGTTTTCGATTTTTACATGAACGTGGAAGTGAGAACAAATTGGATGAGAACGTAAATGTGCGGGGATTTACGTAACAATAGCCTAGGGGCTCAGGGTGCCAGTTCCTTCGGAAAGCGATGGTCAGTCACATGCAGTAGAAGAATTGGCACTTCTGCACAGGGATAAAGACACTCACGCAGACCTGCGGCCGTGGGATTGTGAGTCCCTCGGTGTCGCACGCTGTGTACGTCCACAGCTGGAAACTTGGGAGGAAATTCTCTTGTACCAGAGACGTGTGGGATTCTGCGAATATACCAGATAGTTAATTCAGCTGCAAATGACGTTTCTTCACAACAGGTGGGATTTAACTCAGAAGACTCCTGACACAGGAAACAACTGTGGAAATTAATGAATAATTCTCTTGTTCAAACGAATCCACAAATAGCAAGGCCCCTGTGTATTCAAAGATCACTCCAGGGGGGAAAATCAAATGAAATCTTTATGTACCTCATTTGGTTTAAAGAAGTAAACTTAAATTTGGAGGGTGAAGAGTTTGGCGGTTGCTGATTCAAACCATAAACCTCACCCAGATAAAAGAATGGATGTAAAGAGTTAAAACCAGAAAGTCATTCCATTGAAAGCTTCTAGGGACGGTTGATAACATGAACTCTTTTTCACAGCGGCAAAGAGAAAAACTTCTGTTGGGTGAGGACCTCAGACCGTGAGCGGGTCACACTCGTGGCATTTCCCCAGGATGCTTCACACATTGTGCATCCGTATGCTTGCGTGGAGTTTTCCCCCTTATTTTATGTGTATCCCCAAACCTAATTACTGACAGACTCAGTTAGGAAGGTTGTTTAGGATGCACGTGTCTTAAGCTGTAATCTCTGACTTTACTATCAGCCCACTTAGTGTGTGTGTGTCTAAAAGTAGAAACGTGGGGCACATTCTACAAATAGCACGTAAGGAAACTGGTCTGAAGCCAGCTGATTGTGTTGCAGATCATTTTATTTAACTGATACAGTCCACACTTGGACAACCGTACTTGTGTTCTAAAATATGAATGAAAACGTGACATGTATGTTGGAGATTTTCCCCTGTCTGTTCTGCCCTGATTAAACAGTCCACAGAGATGGACTAAGCTCCAGGATGCTCAGGGGTGCTGTCTTCAAGGACCTCGTACTCCGTGCGAGGAAGCCGATGTCGTCACCACGTCTTGCCCGTTGGCCTCCCAGGGCTTTGCTGGGTCCACTCTCTGCCCAGCACCCCTTCCCCCGCGTCTCCCCGTCCCACGGCTTCACCACCCTGTGCCCGAGTTCCTGCGGTGCTGTAACTGGGGTCCTCACCTTTTCGCTGGTCTTTGAAGTCCTGCCCCTTGAGATGAAAATGCTGCTCTCATGCTTTGGGATAAAGCCTGTCATCCCCAGGTGTCTTCCCCACCTGTCTCTGCACCTCAGTTGCCACCTCTGTAGGCTAGGGATGACTCGTGGCCACGTTAGCGCTGTCTCCAGTCTGTCCCTGTGTGCCACTGTGATACATAAGGGCCAACACCACGAACTTGATCTGCACAGCCTGCTGCCCCCCGGGCTATTCCACGTCTCGGCCCGTCTGGATTCCCTGACCCAGGTCCCTCTGTCGCCCTCCAGGCTGGCTTCCCTGTCCCTGCCCTGCCCTCTGCCACCTTCCTGGGCAGGCTCGCTCTAGCGCGCTCCCTGTGGTGCCCACTGCACAAGCCCTGCCATTTTCCTGGTTAGCCTGTGTCCTGATCTGTGAGCACAGTGCGCAGTTAGCTCACCGTTCAGTCAAGGACTCCTGATAGCCCTGAGCAAGGGCCCTGGCTGGCTCCACTGGCTTAGAAGGGAAAAGGAGAAAGTTTGAGAGCCCCTGACATTAACATTTAAAGTGACAACACTAGAGGAAGAGCTGTGTTCCGGTGCCTTCATGTCCTTAGAACAGCTTCCTTTGTCCTCTACTCGGAATTCTTAGCATTACAGTAGGTCGTTTCTGGACCCTATGGTAGCAAGTCCAGGGTGTCCTCAGTTCTGTGCCTCTGACCTCTGAAAATAAGCATGACTGTGAAATAATGAAAGTCATTGAGTAACTAAGACATGTGAGGGATAGTGGGGAGTATGAGAAAAGTTAGGATATGTTAAAGATTATAATGCTCTTTAACAAATACCTAAAAAGAGGAAGGCGATTTTTAAAGTCTGCAAAATGGGAACAGTAAGTTCTAACTCAAAGTATTCCATGAGGATTACATGAACTAAAATCCACAAGGCACTTATCCAAGAAGCTGCAACACAGTGAATCTTTAATACAAACATCTGTGATTCCAACCTTTCCAATGCTCACAGCCAGTCACACCGGATCTTTATGACCCGTTTTAGCAGGCTCCTGTTTATTCTTGACATACACCATTTCTCGATAAAGCCTCAGTATTCCCTTCTAGAGCCTGGCTTCACCCAGTTCAACACACATGAAAACTCACTTGAAACATAAGTGAGGACAAGGCCACGAGGTGTTCCGTGCTCTGTCCCCCTCGCCAGTCCTCCCTCTTGTTAGAACTGTCATGAACTTGTGCACAGCAGAACCCGGAGAGAAGGCGTCAGGATCAAAGCCAAACAGCGTACATTAAGTTTCTGTTTTGACATGTGCGTGGGTCGATAGCCAGAGACACTGTCCATTTTGAAGAAAATTAATGAATAAAGGGAACAACTCGTTAGTAAGAAAACTTGGTAGCTGTTGACAAGCTGAGAAATGTTGTCTCTCCGCGTTTGTCTCAGGGCGACGAGATGAAGAAGCTGGGGATCCAGCCCATCCCCATGATGGACAGAGACAAGAAGGACGAGGTCCCACAGGGCCAGGTAGGGTCCCGGCAGGGCGGATGGCGGGAGGCGCTCAGGGGCCGACCTGCATAGATAGGAGGCCCCATCCTGTGGAGCCCAGCCCCTCGGGTGGAGTCTGGGGACAGCCAGGCCCGGACTGGGACGTTCTAGCTGGGTTTCGGGAATCCTCAACTACCCCTTCCTTCAGCTCTTTCTACAGTGTGAGCGCAGGGACCGGTGACTCGGCACAGAAGAGTGGATGAGTTTGAAGTGTTAATATTTCTAACAAGCAGATTGGCTGTGCCAGCGTATCTTGTAGATTTGGGTCGGGGCCGCTTTTCCTAACACGTAATGACAGTATTCTAGCACGTTTTGAGTTTTCTCTTACCATCCGTTGACATTAATTATTATGTTTTCAGGTCTTACCACATAGTTTATGTCAGTCTTGTGATGTTCTGACAGCCCTGTGCCTTGTCAGCTCTGCATGTGGGCACGCGGGGCGCAGGGCGCTCCTCAGCCTGCAGTCTCTGGAAACTGCCAGTCTTGTAACGCCGGCAGGAGAAGTTAGTTATGGACACATAATTAGGATGTGTAGTTTAGAAGACATCGGAGAAAACGCACAGGAGGCTGGTTTGGGATGAGGTCTCAAGTTTTCCCACTTAAAGCTAGTTCCCTGTTAATACAGCGGTTCAGCGAGTCCAGTCTTTCGAGGACACCAGCGCAGAGAAGTCTCTAGATTTCTCCTCCCACTGCCTCCGTCCTCGGGGTGCTCACGTCCTGAGCCAGCTTTGCGGCCGACTGTGCACCTGTGGGCCTGTCTCGTGTGCATTTTGCAGTTTAGTTTCTTTTGAGTATTGTTTATGGAGCTCTCCCACTCAGGGGCCTGTCTGCCCTCTCCGGCCCCTGCTTGTCCTCCTGTCCCTCTCTGACTCTCTAACCATTTGCCTGTTTTCTTTACTCACCCTTTGTTTCATCCCCTTCTGTTTGACTTGTTAATTCCTTTGAATCTTATCTTGCCACAATGGCTTAAGATAGGGATCTAACATGAGTTGTTTTTTTCTTCCCAATTTTTGCTTAAATTCTAGTTAGTTAAGACACAGGGCAATACTGGTTTCAGGACTAGAACCCAGGGGCCCCTCACTTACATACGACGCCCGGTGCTCATCACAGTCAGTGCCCTCCTTTGTGCCCGTCCCCCATCCAGCCCATCCCCCCCCACCCCTCCATGAGCCTCAGTGTGGTCTCTGTCGTTAAGAGTCTCCTGTGGTTTGCTTCCCTCTCGTCTCTTTTTTTCATCTTCCCCCATGTCCATCTGTTTTGTTTCTCAGAGTCCACGCATGAGTGAAACCTTAAGGCATTTGTCTTTTTCTGACGTGTGTTGCTTAGTGTAATGCGCTCTGGCTCCGCCCACGTCATTGCAAACGGCAGGATTTCATTTTTTTGATGGTTGAGTAATATTTCATTGTGTATATAAACCATATCATCTTTATCCATTTATCTGTCGATCGACATTTGGGCTCTTACCATAAGTGGGCTGCTGTTCATAATGCAGCTATCAGCATTGGGGCGCATGAGCCCCTTTGAATCAGTAGTTTTGTGTCAATGACATATCTGAGAGGAGGTTAGTATCCAAAATCTATAAAGAACTTACCAAACTCAACACCCAAAAAAACCCAAATAGTCAAGTAAAGAAATAGGCAGAAGACATGAATAAACACTTCTCCAAAGAGGACATCCAGATGGCCAACCCACACATGAACATCACTCATTAGCAGGGAAATTCAGATCAAAACCACAATGAGGTACCACCTCACACCTGTCAGAGTGGCCGACATGAACAGCACTGTTGGCTGGGAATGCACACTGAGGTAGCCGCTCTGGGAAACAGTGTGGCGGTTCCTCTGAAAGTTAAAGGGGTACCTGGGGGGCTCTGTGGATTAAACATCCCAACTCTTGATTTCGACTCGGGTCATGGCCTCACAGTTTGTGAGATCCACTGGCAGTCAGGAACCTGCTTGGGATTCTGCCCCCCTCTTGCTGCTCTGCCCCCCTCCGGCTTGCCCTCTCTCTCTCTCTCTCTCTTTCTCTCTCAAAAATAAACATTAAAAAAAAAAAAAAGAACCATAACCTAAGCCAAACTGTGATACAGTCAATGAGATTGGTTGTAGGTCAAAAACGGGGGGGAGATGAAGAAAGTTTCAGGAAACCAAACAAGCCACCGACAGCCAAGGGTACCAGACCCACAAAACACCCTGCGCTGGTTCCCAAATATTAAGTTGGAGAAGAGACCTCCCTCAAAGAATAGCAGGTTTGACTCTGAAATGTCTGTGGTAGAAAAGGAGCATTTTGGGGCACCTGGGTGGCTCGTTTGGTTAAGTGACCGACGTCGGCTCAGGTCATGATCTCACAGTTTGTAGGTTTGAGTCCTGCATCGGGCTCTGAGGAGCCTGGAGCTGCTTCAGATTCCGTGTCTCCCTCTGTCTCTGCCCCTCCTCCACGCACCCTCTGTCTCTCTCTCAAAAATAAACATTAAACAATAAAAAAACCAATCTTGACCAGCAGCGAGAGCAGAACTTGAATTATAACTTGACTGATCCGTAAATGGAGTCTCACTGGATGTTGTACTTGGGTTCCAGATTAACCGCTTTTGTGTAATTTTGAAAACTACTGTAAGGCGTGTGAATGCCCTCTGCCGCGGCGTCCATCGAGCCCGGGACTTGCGGGGCAGTTCTAGAACGTCTCAGTCCGTAGCTAGGCTTGAGAAGCACACGCTTCGCTTGGGGAGCGGCATTCACGAGAGTCGCTAACGTGCAGTTTTGTGTCCTCTCGCCCGCGGCTCCGCACCGCGCAGCTGGGATTCTACAACGCCGTGGCCATCCCCTGCTACACCACCCTCACCCAGATCTTCCCGCCCACGGAGCCGCTCCTGAGGGCGTGCAGGTACGGTCCACGGCTGATCTGGGGGGGCTGGTCTGAAAAACGACTAGACTCCGTATGGGATTTTCCGGTCCTTCAACGTGTCGTGTATCTTCTCTACCATTTACAATAAATGTAATTTTATGGGCCGTGTGTTTGCCGAGGTAACAAGTATCATTACAAATGTTCATAAAGTCATTCAACCACCAAAAACAAGCAAGGAGGTGTTTGGGTTCAGATTTGATTTGTTGTGACCCAGGGTCCGTGCCCAGTGTGGTTTGGAAAAGACAGGGCCACAGTGCGTGTTCACCGCTGCTGGTGGGGCAGGGGCTCAGTCTCGACCACCCAGTTTACTGTGGAAATGAGGGCCGGAAACCAGAGCTGGGAGCTGCCTGCCATCCCTTCCAGCTTCAGACTTCCCTGAGCCCCTGCGTCATTGCTTTAGAGGGACGGGCTCAGCTAAGAAAATCAGAATTTGTCTAAGATTTTCATTTTCCTTTGAGAAGAAGTCCCCCCGGGGAAGGCAGAGGGCTACCATGGCTGGCCGGACGGGGTGAGATTCTGCAAGTGGATTGGCATCCAAGCTCATCTTTCTACCGACTTAACCATGAGGCACCCGGGGGCGGGGGGGGGGCGGGGGCCACAGTGGAGGGCCATGTGGACAGACTACTGGTTTTAAACACAACCAGAAGCCTTCAGGATACGCCCTCCTTCTGTTGTTGAAACTCGTTTAAGGAAAACAAAGAAAACCAACAAAAGTAGGAAGGTGGAAAAAAAAAATCCTGCTTTCTTCCCCTGTGACGGCTTCTCCTTCTCTGCTCCTGGGAAGATGGACGTAAACACCTCAGTCTATCTTGTTGACCCATCGCTGGCCTTCAGCCGTGGTTAGTCTATTCAAGTATCTAATTACATGAGGACTAAGCCCTGTGCACAACATGGAGTTTGAGGTAGGACTCGTTCCCGATGGAGTCAGCTGGAAAAGTCAGTGCCCCACCCAAGAGAAATGGGCGTATCTATCAAAACCCAGGTTATTATAAAGAGAAATTTTCGGGGACGCCTGGGTGGCTCAGTCAGTTAAACATCTGACTTCAGATCAGGTCATGATCTCGAAGTTTGTGAGTTCGAGCCCCGCATCAGGCTCTGGGCCGACAGCTTGGAGCCTGGCGCTGCTTCGGATTCTGGCTCCCTCCCTCTCTCTGCCCTTCCCCACTTGTGTTCTCTCTCTCGAAACTAAACAAACAGTTAAAATAAGTAAATAATAATAAAAAATCCTAGGCACCAGTAAAACAGTCTTTTCCTAACTGAAAGTCATCTATATTGATGTGAAATATTTAGAACCAACAGAATGACCTGCTTTCACATCATCATCGTCATCATCAACTCCAGGGTTCATGTGTCTCAGCACCTTGCATGCATTCTTGCTGCATTTTACTTGACTGAACCATTAAAGGCCATTTTCATCATATTAACACTTAAAACTTCATCATGTATCATTGGCGTCTGAGGAAAGAGATCAAAATTAGTATATGTCTTTTTTCCGACCTATCAAAAAAATACCCCTCTAGGTTCTGGGAAGATAATATGTGACAATATGGTACAAAAGCTAGAATGTGACATTTTTCAGGTTACATTTTAGGGATTCCTTTTGTCCAGGCGTGTCTCTCATGTGTGTGCCGGGCACGAACTTTGTGTCTGCGGCTGACCCTGTGTAAGGAAGCAAGAGGCAAGGGGGAAATGTTGCTAAGATCCATTCTGGTTACCCGGGGGAGGCAAGATGGTGGCCCTGCGGTGGCCGTGGTCACACTGTCCGGGGGTTTGAGTGACGACGCCTGCAGCTTTGAACCGCAGATGTGGAGAGGGAAGGGCCAGTGGGGTGGGGCAGACGCGGCGGCACCTGACACCCGAGGTTTCCAGAACACGAAGATGGCTTTAGTGCAAGAGGGTAATTTCCAGCTTCTGGGTCATGTGTGACTTACAGTGAATTTTTATATATGACGCAGTGTTCAAAGTAAGCCTGCTCCCCAGGTTCGGGTGTGATGTGACAGGGAGCCCAGGCGGCGCACTGTTCCCACCCGCGAGCGCGGACTCCCGGCTGCTGGTGCTGTAGCCGAGCATTTTGGCTGCTGGAATCTCCCTCCCTCTCCGCTTAGCTCCCTGCTCCTGGGCAGTACATCCTACCGCGTGCACCCATTTCTAAGAACAGCCATTATTTTATTTTATTAATGTTTATTTACTTTGAAAGAGAAGAAAACGGGAGGGACAGAGAGGGAGAGAGAGAGAATCCCAAGCAGAATCTGCACGGTCAGCATAGAACCTGACCTGGGGCTCGAACTCACAGACCGTGAGATCATGACCTGAGCTGAAACCCAGAGTCGGACGCGTCACCAGCTGAGCCCCCCAGGCGCCCAAGTCAGCCTTTCTCACGACTCCGAGATGAACAGTCCTGAGATGAGCTCTGTTTTTGCCCTTGTCTGGAGCCAGTGGGAAGAGGTGTGCCCCAGGCCTGGGTGGCTGGAGACTCTCCGGGGGACATCAGGGTGCAGGGCCACGTCAGGGAGGCACGCTGGGGCCCTGGGCGGCCACAGCAAGAGAGTCGTTATCGGCGTGCGGAGGGCACCGGAAAGCCGTCTTGCCCAGTTACGCCTCTGGCCTGTGTGGTTGCATGTTGAGACCGAGTCCAGAAACCCTTGTCCTAGACGCCCCTGTCCCCGCCTCCTTTATCCGCAGGAACAACCTGAGCCAGTGGGAGAAGGTGATCCGCGGGGAGGAGAGCGCCGTGTGGATCTCGGCCCAGCCCGGGGCCCCGGCGCCGCCCGCCAAGACGGACGACTGACCGCCGCCGGACGAGCTGTCCCGGAGGACGCCCGTCTCGCTCCTCGGACTGCGCTTCTTTTTATTTTCGTGGGAGGAAACCTACACCGGGGGACTCGGCGGCAAGCCCCTTCGAGAAGGTGCCATCGGGACGCGCGGCCAGCGACGGCCCCCGCCAGGCTCGCCTGTGACGCGCCGTGGGCTGCGAGCGGCCAGGACCCGCGTGACCAGACCAGCTGGCCGCCGAGGCCTCAGCGGGAGCGGACAGCGCGTCCTCGGAGGGGTCCTGCCCCACCGTACGGTCCTCGGGAGGGTGAACACGGTACTCGTATGAATATTGTACTTTGGCTTTAACACCCATGTCGCTTTGATGTTGTTGGTTATAAATAGGAATTTTTACATATTACTCTCGTGAATGTTCGTGTGTGACCTCCTTGTGACTAGCGTGAAGTGTAGCAGACCGCCTGGGGACAAGTGTCGCTGCGGGGACGGTGTAAGCAGTGTCTCTCTGCGGTCGGTGACGCGGCGTGGTCACGTGCTTGTTTCAGGACCTCGTGAGTTACGGTTGGGGGCGGGGCGTGTTCTTCCCGTTTGCAGGAAGGGCTCAGGTGAACGGGCTGCGCACCCTGAGGCCGACGTGGTCGTCCTGGGAAGAGCAGGCGGCGCCGGCGATAAACCTCAGCACGCCAGGCATCGATCCAAAAACCCGCAAAGAATATTTTTTTTAATTTTTTGCGTCATCATAGGCAAATTTTTTAAACCCTTCACATGAAGAACAAAAGAGAAGCAAGGCATACGAATTCTTAACAGACAGGTCTTCTGGGATATAAAATGTGGATTTTAATAATGATTTCTTTCTATTTTCACTTGGTGTCATTGCAAACTTTTAGACTCACACTCAAAACAAGAGTTTACTCTACGAATTATTTAATTAAAATACCACACATTTCTCTTAAAATTAAACCACAAAGTTTCAGTCGTGTATATTCTTACCTGGATCTGCCGCGCCCACCTCCTGTTTCCCCCTTTGTGCCCCTCAGGCCCACTTCCCCGGCCCTCCGGCCCGACGGGGAAGCAGGACACCGCCGAGTGCTTCGGGCTTTACTTCCGTTCTCTTTCCTCTGCTCGAGGTCACGTGTCCACATAGCACCCTGCTCTGGAGAGTTTCCTCCGTATAGTTTTGGGTGGACTGTTAGTCCTCGGCCAGGTGCATGTCTTAAAGAAGACACCAGAGTCTGGACTCCTTCATACACGGACTCCGAGCCTGTCACCTCCGGTGCACATTGATGCTAAAAGTCTTTAGTACAATGGCAAGGCCACCTCCAAGGCTGTGGTCAGTCCTGACCTTCGCGAATTAGAGTCTCAGGAAGACTGACTCGTAACAAGTAGTTCATCTACTATTCATGTGGCAGGAAACTGGAACATTCTGTTCAATAACATAAATTTTTAAAACATTCTTTTACATATTCAATACTGTACACATCATTATCCATATGGGTTTTGCAAAAAAAAAATCAGATGTTTCTACAACAGGATTTAAATTGTAGAAGAGTTAGCGATATATAAACACCTGATTTTAAAATGAACACTGTGTGTTGTTCAGTTTCCCTGTGGGCTTTTAAAAGTCCCCATCTTCCCTACGTGGAACTATTGAATTACACAATCTGAGGTAAAATGAAATAGTTGAAGAGAGAAATATCCCTGTAGCTAGACACACACACACGTGTGTGTAGATGGTTACACACGCATGTTTGAAAGGACATGTGTAAGGGAAAGAGATGCAAACACATCTATAAAAAGTAAAAATAGGCCCCATTCTTCAAAACCTTCCTGATGTGCTGGAAAGTGTATATTGTTTGATAAGGAGCTTCAGACTAGAAAATGTCCCTTTTCATGTTAGTGCATTGATAGAGTTGAATTCTAAAATATTGTATGTTTTTCCACACCCACATTTATGAAACCGGACCCACCAAATCGAACCTTGATCACAAAAATTAGTATAGTCGTCTAATTTAACTCAAAGACGGAAATGCAGAGAGGTTAGGAAATACCAGTTAAGACTGTTTAATTATAAGGATCTTAAGAGAATGCATGAATTTTGCTTTTTGATGGTTTTTGATGCTTTTCTATGGGAACCAGTCATGAGGGGAAGGGATCCTCTGGCTATTTTTGCATTTTAAGATTGAAATTCTAAGATTATTCCAGAAAATTCTCTGATCTTGACATAGCCGGGTGTATTATGTGATGTGATGTGCAGTTCGAACAGTTTTCCAAAGAAATGTACATGGGATTTATTGGTTTGTTGATTTCTCCTAAGATGTCGTCCTGATCAAAGCAAAGTTTGAACGAACTATATTCTAATGAAAACATTAATATTCCTTAGTACTACTTAGGGATGATAAATTTACCTAAAATGGGCCCAAGATGCAGTGATATTTAGTAATCTACTTCGAAAAAAATGCAGTTAGGAGTATTTTTATATTTTGGCCGATATACTTAGCAGACAAACTTTTGAGTTCTGTTCTTATCTTTCTCCCAGATCTTTTCTTCAAAGGGCAGTTGGTTTTTATCACCAGAAGTTTTGACAAGTTTCTCATTAAGGTGGTTATTTCATGTTGGGCCAAAGTCTCCCTCCCTATAAATTTCGTAACCAGCTGGGAGTGTATGGAGAATGTTGGATTCGTGGACATTCTTATTGGTTGTGCTGATTCATAGTAGACATGGCTACATTGTCAAATGCCACCTGCACGTTATCTTCCAGAGATACTGAATCTATTTTTGATCGAGAAATTTTCTTGGAAATGCATGCCAGCAACATGAAATATTGATCTTAGACCATGGAATAAAATTCTAAAAATTGTGAGCATCTGATCAATGAATAGTTGACTTTGGTTTAATTAATTAGAAAAACTTATAATGGATATGGGAAGTGAGTCTCAAAAATGGCCTTTACTGGGCGGGATCACGATCTGCTTCCCAGCCCACATCGCTCTGTGAGGCTCGCCAGAGTCACGGAGGAGACGGAGCTGAATTCCTCCTCCCTCATCCCGGACCCTTCCCTCACCGGGAAAGCGTCTGTGCAGACAATCCAGTGCCACGCGAGGGGACGTGTCTTCACGGAGCCGACGACAGAACTGCTTGGAAGCTGGATTTCTGCGGCCTAGGTTTCCTCTTGTGAGCATGCTTTTTAGATAGCTTTAGATTTTTTAAAATTTTGTACACTCAATCTCAGTGAATTTTGCTTTCTCGGTATGTTTGGGCACACTAGACATGTTTGTACGTGATGCACAAAATCCTTAGCTACCCGGATTTTTTAACACATCTAGTTTGGATATTACGTTTCTGGTCTTTTAACTCAAAATTAAGGTTTGAGCTTTAATAGGACTAAGTTCTTCACCATGCCTTGGCCTGTGCCTTTATTTTAAACTCTGTGATTTTTACTTCTCTGTTCATATATATATTATTTTGCTTTTCTTGCTTGGTTATAATGAAAAACATTTAAAGGGACACATCTCTAGTTACTTTGATCAAATTGAATGAATCTCCTCAGATTTCTGTCCCTTTTTTGATGGCCTTCACACATACCCTCACGACAGAACCAAGGAGCTGCAGGACTTTTTTGTGAGCATTTCCAAGAACTGTGCCACAGTGATGGTGTGATTTCGTTGAGTTTCAGGTACATATGCATGATTTGGACCTTGAAAATCACTTCTATTTTGGACATGTGTTTGCTTTCTACACTGTGCTGATTTTATTTAGGGCTTAATTCTTGAAAGACTTCTTCATTTGGTCACATGAGTGCACCCCTTTTGCTGCGAGCATCAGCCTGGCTTCACCACCTTTGCAAGATGTAAATTAGCCGAGTACATTATCAGTTCTTGACCCCCCACCTCTACCCTGCCCCCGCGCGTGGCTGTCCTGTCTTACCTCTGCACAAGTACTTACCCTGGTACACTTTGTGCCCTCTCTTTAAACACTTCATCTTAAGTTTAAATGAGTGACCCCCAACGTACTTTACACTTCTTGTGTTTTGTCTCTCTTGTACTGGATATTTTGGTTGTCTGAAGCTTTCGATGCGTTTCTGTGATGGTAAAAATAGCAAAAAAGAAAGAAAAATGGTTCACTGGTGTTCAGGTTCTCAATTAAAGGGATGGGGCCAAGGGAAAGACATTACTGTTCCCGAAGAAACAATATTTAGAATTCACAGAAGCACCACTGTCTTCACTCACCTGCTAAGTCCCCCCCCACCCCGACCCTGTAGGGTTACCATTGTCACAGCGAGTGTCAGGAAGTGGTCACTGAGCGCTCGCAGAGCCAACGGGGGCGTGGATTAGTGTCACCCGAGGACCTGGACCCCAAGTTAGAGCCCAATCCGGGGTGGCCAGTAGAAACATCTGTGCACACATATCAGGTGTCAGCGCATAGTTTTGAAGTGCTGTGTGTTGGCGGAAGTGTAAATGGAACGTTTTTATTCCTACTACAAGTTCAAGTTTGAACGCGTATCATCTGGGACTCCGGCTCACCGGAGATGGTATGAGACCGTGGGCCTTGCGACTTCCGTATTCTTCTGTAGCCACTTGAATGATACCCAGTCCTTTGCCGTATCTCAAACAGCCGATGGAAATGCCAGCTCGGCAGTATTCTTTCCCATACGATCTGTTGTGTGGTGTGTATTCTGCGTGTCCATGTCGTGTGCACACTCAAAGGACGGTAGATTTCTTGGTAGAAGGTATTTCTATACGATGCCCCCGCCTGTTCCCCAGACCCGCCCCAGCGACCCATGTGAGGTAATGTGCTTGCCCAAAACACTGTGAAAGTTACCAAAACTGAAGAGACATGCAGCATCTTGAAACTTTCTGAAAAGTGGCTTTCCTTACAAGTCCGTCTGAGTAAAAGAGATCCTATATCCCTACCTAGTCGAGGCACCGAAGAGCGACCTTGCTGACCCCAGACCGCTAGGGTGGAAGGTGGGTTACAAGCTGTGGAACACACAACGAGTTTAACAAGCCGCTTTGCAGAGGCGATGGGTCTCTGTCCAAAGTTTTCATGGGCTCTCTTGCGGAAGGAGAAAGTTTCAAGCTAACGATAACTGACTTCATTATCGTTGATGAGTGAGCAAATCTAAAACAATCCTTTTATATGTATGACACATAAAAATCTTTGTAAAATGCGCAAGTGCAATAATTTAAAGAGGTCTTAACTTTGCATTTATAAATTATAAATATTGTACATGTGTGTAATTTTTTCATGTATTCATTTGCAGTCTTTGTATTTAAAAGAACCCTTTTCTGTTATGTTTGTATAATAGGACAGTAAGCATTTATTATAACCGAGGCAAGTTGTAAATAAATCCGTAATTTGAACTGCCAGTATATATGCACATATGGGTGTGACGCTGCAGAACCTCGCTTTGTTTTACTTACATGCTTAGAGCAGCAAGGAATCTCCTGTTGATATGTAACTATACACATACAGTATATATATGTATGATACATGAAATATATGTAGAGATATTCACAATTTTAATGGCTCTCCTTTGGTGTGAATAATTGAATACAGAGTTTTTAAAATACCCTTTTTCACGTTTATCATTCGCTCTCGTTTGCGGGGAAGGTAAGAGAGGTTTTGTGTGTTGGGGACGCCGTGCGGTGGTGCCAGAAAAAGTGTCTTTGCAAACGCGTTGTGCTCTGTCCGCAGAGAAGACACCAAGTCCACGCAGACACGATGTGGTATGTTTGCTTCGGCCGTTTTCCAGCAGGAAGGATGAGACGACCGAAGATATTAAACTGTGTGACATTATCTATTAATTCCATCGTGTGGTTTTACAGGCTTGCAGAGTGTTTGGGGGGCACTGTCGTCTCTCAGAACGAGGGCCTCAGGTTCCAAAGCTGATGAGCTGAGCGCTGACGCCAGGACCTCGGAGGTGGCTTCCCTGACCTTCAGGGGCCCCGGGAACCATCCACGGTGTTGGGGGGGAAACTCATGAGCCGGAGGGGCTCATGTGTGTGCGCGTCTGTGTGTAAGTGCTGGGATTCTTTCTGCTACAGCGAGGAGAATGTTCTAGGCTGAACCTCGCGTAATCTGTCTAGCATGATAAGCACACTCATTGCTTTAAAACTCAGCTTCAAGAACTTGGGTTTATTTGGCTCTCTCTGCTGACCATCAGTGGGCAGGCAAATGATAAATATTTAAGACCAAAAAAGTTAGGAGTTCGATTGTATCCACAGACCCTCCCTCACCATAAATGTATTAAGATTAATTCGGGAGTAAACACAATAAATGTTTGCTGGAATAAAGACCTGGTACCTTATTAAACATGAGAGCCCACAGCCTTGTGAACTAGAGAAAAGTCTAGAAATCCCTTAAAGAGGAATCCCCCCACCACCCAGCCCTTCCCGACTGAACGCCCCCTGAGTACATAGCAGATTGTGTTGTTGACAGGATTGTTAAATATCCGTTTCCTGTGAAACCGAATAAAAGCCATCTATGTTAAAATGAATTTCATGAGCCAATATGTCCCTGGACTTGGTAATTCAGGCTCTTCTACTCCGGACAGCTGACCCGAATCTGAATCCTCTACTATGCACGTGTCTGATTTTTCCACCAGCCTCTCTAACTCCAGAGCTTGGAGGAGGGTAAGGTTTCTCCAGCGTATCCAGTTCCTAAAGCCAAAGGGACCCAGAAAGCAACACTTATCGAGCAAACATGCATTCAACACACTTGCCGGACACGAGGTGTGGGAGGCGGAAGGAGGGCACTAGGAGTGTGAGGCAGGACGCAATGTTCCAGGGGGGTGGACCCCACCCCTTCCTCTCCCCGAAGCCTCTGCCCCATCACCACTTGCTCGGCAATCCCCATCCACGTCGTCATGGTTCCAAGAGAGAGAAAACTACATGCTTATGGACCCGAAACCTCACACGTCTAATGATTTTTAGACATTTCCCGAAGAATACACAACTGATGCTGTTCTCGTAACACCACCAAAGCGTGATGCCCAAACAGAGGAGCCGTTCCCGGACCCCTGTGCTTTCTTCCTCCTCTGCCCCTTCTCCCGTCGTCAAACGGAAAAAAGAAGCCTCCCACCGACTGCACAACCGATGTTGAGGAGAGAGCGGAAACTGGCCAGAAAAGACACATGGAACTTATTTGAAACATGGACTTTTTTTTTTTTTACATTTATTTATTTTTGAGAGGGAGAGAGAGACAGAGCATGAACAGGGGAGGGGCAGAGAGAGACACAGAATCCGAAGCAGGTTCCAGGCTCCGAGCTGTGAGCACAGAGCCCGACGCGGAGCTTGAACCCACGAACCATGAGATCACGACCTGAGCCGAAGTCAGATGCTCAACCGACTGAGCCCCCCAGGCGCCCTGAAACGTGCACTTTTAAAGTTTTACATGGTAATTATGAGTAATCAGATAGTATCTCATCTTGCCGATATCTACATCACTAATTAGGTAGAAGTCTTGCTCAGAAGAATGCTCTTTGCATATGGAAAATGCTAAGTCATTATGGGGGGAAATGAATCAAACATTTCAGAACGTGGAAGGACTAAGACACTTGAATAAAATTAAAATACATCAAGAAAATAGCATTCCCGTTTACCCTGGCAGGAGTCTGTGGACCTGGACTGGCCCTAGACCAGCAAAGGACCCAAAAATGGCATGCATCAGCACACGGATCCCCCAAGCCTTCTGGGGGCGGGGTTCTATCCACATGAAACCATGAGTGTTGGGGCATTGGTTCAACTTCCAGCAGCAATGCAAGACCTTTTACGTGCATTTCTGATCGATGGTTGTCCGACTTCACACTCCAGGGGTGGAGGTCATGCTGCTGTAACACAAACCCGACCTCCGCTGGGCCGCCCTGGTGGCCAGAAAGTTCTGACATTGTCCAGAAATCTGTAGCTTTATCATTTCTACTCCAAGAGCGAGCTCATCACATGGGTAAGTCCCCTTCCTCCTCCATCCAACAACCTTTCCATTACTTGAAAAAAGCTATCTTGCCTCCCTATGCCCAACCGGGTCTTTTTTTAAGGTATTAAAAATGGAAACTGGCTCAGAAGCCTAGTTATTCTTTTTTTTAATGTTTTATTTATTTTTTTCCATAATATTTTATTGTCAAATTGTTTTCCATACAACACCTAGTGCTCTTCCCCTTAAGTGCCCTCCACCATCACCACCACCTCTTTTCCCCCCTCCCCCTTCCCCTTCAACTCTCAGTTCATTTTCAGCATTCAATAGTCTCTCAAGTTTTGCATCCGTCTCTCTCCCCAACTCTCTCTCCCTCCTCCGCTCCCCCTGGTTCTCCATTAGGTTTCTCCTGTTCTCCTGCTAGACCTATGAGTGCAAACATATGGTTTCTGTCCTTCTCTGCCTGGCTTACTTCGCTCAGCATGACACCCTCAAGGTCCATCCACTTTCCTACAAAGGGCCATATGTCATTCCCTCTCATTGCCATGTAGTACTCCATTGTATATACATACCACATCTTCTTGATCCACTCATCAGGTGATGGACATTTAGACTCTTTCCATGATTTGGCTATTGTTGACATTGCTGCTATGAACATTGGGGTGCATGTGCCCCTATGCATCAGCACTCCTGTATCCCTTGGGTAAATCCCCAGCAGTGCTATTGCTGGGTCATAAGGGAGTTCTATGGATAGTTTTTTTAGGAACCTCCACACTGTTTTCCAGAGCGGCTGCACCAGTTTACATTCCCACCAGCAGTGTAGGAGGGTGCCCGTCTCTCCACAGCCTCTCCAACATCTATAGTCTCTTGTTTTGTTCATTTTAGCCACTCTGACTGGCGTGAGGTGGTATCTCAGTGTGGTTTTGATTTGTGTTGCCCTGATGATGAGTGATGTTGAGCATCGTTTTATGTGTCTGTAGGCCATCTGGATGCCCTCGAGGAGAAAGTAGGGAAAAACCTCCTAGGCCTCCACCGCAGCAATCTCCTACTTGACACATCCCCGAAGGCAAGGGTAATGAAATCAAAACTGAACCCTTGGGACCTCATCAAGATAAAAAGCTTCTGCAAGGCAAAGGAAACAATCAAGAAAACTAATAGGCAACAGACAGAATGGGAAAAGATAGTTGCAAATGACATATCAGATAAAGGGCTAATATCAAAAATGTACAAGGAACTCACCAAACTTTACACTCACAAAACAAATAATCCAGTGAAGAAGTGGGCAGAAGATATGAACAGACACTTCTCCAAAGAGGACATCCAGATGTTTTATTTATTTTTTGAGAGAGAGTGAGAGTGAGAGAGCATAGGGAGGGGCAGAGAGAAGGGAACAGAGGATCCGAAGCGAGCTCCCCACTGACAGCACAGAGCCTGACTCGGGACTCGAACTCACGAGCGGTGCGTTCATGACCTGAGCCAAAATCGGCCCCTGAGCAGACTGAGCCATCGTGGGGTCCAAGAGCCTAGTTATTCGTGACAGTTCTTCCCCTGGAAACTGGCCAGTGACCTTAGGCCGGGCCCTCACTTCGTACAGAATCAACTGCTGCGGTTCATCGTCGCCCCCGGGGGCCACCCCGGGGCGCAGGCTCGGCCGCGGGGGCGCGCGTTGGCCCGGTGAGCGTCCGGGGCTGCGCCTGGCGCTCCCTTCTCGGCCTCGGCGGCCCCGTGTCAGCGCCGCTGCTGAGGTCCGCGCCCCGCCGCATCAGGATGCGCTCCCTCCGGACGGGGCGCCCTCGGCCCCCTGTGGGCGCGGAGCCGCGAGCCCCCTCCCCACGTCGACATGCCCTCCGCTTGCCAGACCCGTGGGCCGACTTGGTCCTCCTGCCGCTCTCCGCGGAACCATGGGACCATGACCTGAGCTGAAATCAAGACTTGGACACTTACCCGATGGGACGCGGGGCTGGGAGAAGCGGGCGGTGCCCGGGCCTGGGACCCGCCTCCCGCGGGAGCCCCGCCCCCTCCGCGCCGCCGAGCCGCCGAGCAGGTGCACAGCTCCTGGGGGCGGGGCCGCGGCCCCCTCGAGGAGGGCGGCTTCCGCGGTGTTGCAAGCCGATGACGCCCTGGAGCGGGACGTTCTGCCGGGCACCGCGCCGGCACCGAGGCGCCCGGAGAAGGGACAGCGGGCTCGGGAGCAGGAGCGGGTTCCGGGGGCGGGAGGCGTGGGGGCGGAAGTGGGAAGTAGGCTGCGGGTCCCCGGACGGCGCTGGCGCTCTGACACCCAGGGCCCCTGTGCTGCGCTCGTCCTAGAGCTTGCGGGGGGGGAGGGGGGGATGACAGCACAGTTAAGGTCCTGGGTCCCCTCCACAAAGAGAGGTGACAGGGTGACAGGGCGCTGCCTCAGCTGAGCAGGGGAGCCGCCCCGCCCCATGGTGGAAGGCAGCGCCCTCGGTGTGCCCGGGGACAAACGGGCCACAGGGCCTGGTGCACACCAACTACTGGAGCTCCGGGTCGTCGCTGAGTCAGCGGCCGAGGAACAGTCAACGATGGCCCCTCCGGATCGGGCGGCCTCGGCTCACGTTAGGACGCCGGCCGCCGCGCAGGCCTGCCGCAGCCACCCCGGGCCTCAGGAGCGACGGCGGCCGACGCCGGCCCTCCCCGACGGTTGGAAACCCCGAGGGGGCGCAGCTGCGTTAGGGGCGTTCCTCTGAACGCGACTGAATTAACTCTCCTATATCGGAGCGGCGTCTGGGCGGTTCTGTTGGTTCCGACTTCGGCTCAGGGCATGATCTCACGGTTCGTGGGTTCGAGCCCCGCGTCGGGCTGTGTGCTGACAGCTCAGAGCCTGCTTCCAATTCTCTCTCTGCCCCTCCCCTGCTTGTGCTCATTCTCTCTCCCTCTCTCTCTCTTTCAAAATAAATTAATAAATAAATATATTTCTTAACAGTTTCCTGGGGCACCGGGTGGCTCAGTCAGTTAAGCGTCCGACTTCGGCTCAGGTCGTGATCTCATAGTTTGTGGGTTCGAGCCCCGCCTCGGGCTCTGTCCTGACAGCTCAGACCCTGGAGCTGCTTGGGATTCTGCGTCTCCCTCTCTCTGCCCCTCCCCTCTCGCACTCTGTTTCTCTCTCGAAAGTAAACATTAAAAAAAGTTTCTAATATTGGACAAATTAGGAATTCAAGGCACATTAAATACAGTCCTAGAAAAAGTTACTTTTTTTCACTGAAGTCAAGGCCAGTGGAACGTGTATTTGCTATACGGACGTAGCTGTCCCGGTTTCACAGTCCTGGTTCCGGTGGTTCAGAGAGTGCCTTAGATTGTTCTCTACGAAGGCCGGCGGAGAGACACCCCTACGCAGGACAGGATCCTCGGAGGAGCTAGTATCTAGGTCTACACAGCATAGTGAGGCGCTACTGTCCCTGAGGGAACAATTAAAATTCCCTTTCTAAGAGTTGCTTTCCTTTCAGAATAAAAGCGCTGGTCCTGCCCGATGCCAGGTCAGCACTCAGAGCCTATCGAGACCCCCCACCCCACCCCTGCAGTAGTCGGTACTAATGTATTTCTCCCGAGAAAAAGAGCCAGGGGGATGTCCACACATATGTGTACAAGTGTGTGTACACCAGCACACGTGTGTATACACATGTGTATATGTACGCATGCGCACATGTATGCATATATAATACATGTGTACACGTGCATAGATGCATGCACATGTACACGTATGTGTATATGTATACTCACGTACACGTATATGTGTGTATATATACATGCGTACATGCATTGTGTTGTATACACGTGTACACATATGTGTATATATATACATGTGTACACGGGGTATATGCACACATGTGTGCACGTATGTGTGTATGTGTGTGCAGGTGTACACGTGTATTTGCATACATGAGTACGTGTGTGCATGCATGTGCACACCTGTGTGTAAACATGTGTGTACACGTGTGTGTAGGTAGGTACTGTACCCATGTGTATATGTATGCAAATGTGCGCCTATGTGTATATGTATGCATGTGTACACACCTGTGTGTATATGTATGCATGTGTGCGTGTGTACGTGTGTGCACGTGTGCATGTACATCCCATTGGTTCTGTTTCTCAGGAGAACACACACACATACACGCACAGGCATTTATCATGAGCCCTGGCTCGCGCTGTGAGGAAACACCCACAGGAAGCTGTGGTCTCAGTTCCGGTCCAAGGGCAGGAGAGACCGCCGTTCCAGGTCGGGGTCAGGCGGAGGGAGTGAGACCCCCCCCCTCGCGGCGTCTCCGTTTGCTCCGCCCCGGCCTCCCACAGCTCGGAGGGGCTCGGCCCCCCGAGGACCGGCGGGCAGGCCCCCGCGCCGACACACAGAATGAACCGTCGCCCCAGGATCTGCTCGCCTCTCTCAGGCCCTCACCGCTGTTCGTGAACATCCTCACCCACCGAGTCCTCCCAGGACAGCTGCCCTTCCAGTATGTTCGTCCTGGTTTTGCTTTGGTTGGCCCCTCCGCGCGCCTCCTGTGCCCCCCAAAACTCCAGCTGCCCAGGCTCTTGGCTCTGCCGCGTGTGGCCAGCGGTGCGTCGGCGCTGGCGGAGCCGTTTGCCTGCGCTCGGCCTGGGCAGCGCCCCCTCGGCTGTGCGCCCGGCTCGCTACAGACCCTGGGCCTCCAGCCCCGGGAAAGAGCGAGAGGAGCTTTACTTTCAAGGAAGGGACGGTTGAGGGTGGAAGACGGATGCAGATGGCGAGCCGGGTGAACGTGGTGGGCGACGCGGGGGCCACTGCGAGGAGGCAGAACAGGGCAGGGGAGGGAAGAGTGGCAATGACAGCGGCGATTGGCTCTAACGAGATGGCGTTCTAGCAGACGACGGGTCGACGTGACCTTGAGGAAGGCAAGAGACTCTTAGATATGGCACCAAAACTACCAGTGATGGAAGAAAAAAAAAATAGAAAAGCCAGACCTCATTGCAAAAAGAACGTTTCTGCTCAGAGGACACCATGAAAGGGTAAACACTCAATGCACAAAATGGAAAAAAATATTTGCAAATCACATATATGATGAGGGGCTTGCATCCGAAATATCTAGGCTGTTTTTAAAAGTCAACAATAAACAGAGAAATAACCCAATTAAAAAATAGATCAAGGATGTGAATAGACATTTCTCCAAAGATCTGTAAATGGCCAATCAGCCCGTGACCAGACATTCAACAGCGTCAGTGATTAGGGACAGGCAAGCCCAGACCTCAACGACAGCACATCACACCCCCGGGAAGGGCTCGAACCAACAGGACCGACAAGGTGGGGACGAAGAGGTGGAGAAGGCGCCACCACCGAGCATTGCTTGTCAGCTTGCGGAACAGGACGGCCGCTTTGGGGAACACCAGGGTCCCAACGTCTCCACGCAACCCAGAAATTCCACCCCGGGCTCTAGATCCGAGGGAAATGAACGCACAGCTTTACACGCAGAGTCGTGCACAAATGATCACGGCAGCACCATTCATGATCTCCACGCACTGTCACGTGACGAGCTGACACTCAAGCGTGTCTGAGCCCCACAACGGAATGGCGTTCGGTCATAAAAAGGGATACGTCATCGACACGCCCCGAGGATGACACTTGTGATTCCACTGATGGGAAATGCTTGGAGTGGGTGAGCTCACAGGGACAGAGCATCAGGCAGTGTGGCCAGGGGCGGGGAGCATGGAGGGGCTCGGCTCCGGCGTGGGGCTCTGTTCTGGGATGACGACTGTCCCCTGGAGAGAAGAGCCGTGGGCACACAACTCCGTGAATGTGCCACAAACCGCCCAACTGTGAACGTGCCGTAGGCCACTGCCTGTGACCTTCAAAGAGCGTTGCGTGGCAGGTTCCGTGTATTTCGATAAAAACATCGTGAGTATAATTGATTACATTGGATAACTAAAATTCTCTAAGTCCCTAATGGGACACAAAGCAAAAAGCACTGAATTCAGCAGGCAGTTTTGGGGGTGACTCACATACCAGCTCCTTTCAAGGAGAGTTGTAACTAAAGGGAAGAAAGCAAAGTATGTCCGTCGTTGAGAGATCGGGCCCCGAGGTGTTGGGCGAAAGCTCTTCTCTACAGAATGACATCTCGTCAGTGTGGAGGTGTGAGGCAGGGGGAGCCCGTGGGGGGGAGGCGCTCGGGGGACTGGACGGCTGCGGGACACCGCCTGTCCACCCAACCCACCCCCCAGTCACACAGGGAAGGACCTAGTGTCACAGCAGCAAGACAGTGCGGTGACCACTGCCGATCACAACGAAGCGACCAAATTTTACATCACTAGTGACGGAAGGTCCGAATCACCAGCCACGAGGCGTTCTCAGCGTCCACCCTACACAAAATCAAGCCTCGGACCCTCCCTCCACTTTATAGACGACGCAGGCCAGCGGGCAAGTTCAACCACAGCACGAAAGGAAATTCCAGACAAGCCCCAGAAGTGGGCAGTTGACAAGACAAATGTCCATGTCGTTGACAAAAATGAAAGCGTGGGACTGTGTGTGAAAAGAGACACTACTAAGAATCACTTTCGATGGGCGAATCGTGTCGTCTGTAAACTACAGGAACGCGATGGAAAAAAAGAGGTAAACGTATGGATCTGTGTCTGAAAACAGCTATAATTGGTATTTTGTGGGTGACCGCAAAGTTCGAATAGCGGCCTGGGTATTAGCAGACCACAGGTAAGGCCCTGGGGTCCTCAGGTGTGGTGACGGCCCTGCTCCGGGACGGGGTCTGCACCTCCGAAGTGCGCTCCAGGACTCAGGGCTCCTGACTCAGGACGTCTGCTAGCGACTCACAGGTTTCAGAGGGACAGAGGGACAGAGAAAACAAGTCGAAATGTGAAGTTTTGAATGTGGGTGGTAGTCTGTGGTGGTTCCTTCTACCGTTCGTTTCTGGAAGCACAGTGCAGGATACGGTTGGAGGGTCTGAGTCTGACCCTATAACACAGAAGGTTCAATCCACCTTCAAAACTCAGTCAGATCTGCCCGGCAGCCCCCCTCCTGCTGGCTGGGGGAGACTTGCTGCCGGTGCCAGTGGGGACTCACGTTCATGTGCGAGTCCCCGGGGTCTGCTTAGGTCCCCGGACGTGGCCCTGTCCAGGGCAGCTGGGGAGCAGGATCAGTGCGGGGTGCTCAGACGGACCCCCTGGA